>CM046045.1:9247880-9260206 GCA_025215565.1 Flaveria ramosissima
CTTTAGAAAGTAGGTCTTCGATGGTGAGTTGCAGTCTTCCCTCATCTTCTTTTGAAGAATCACGGGGAGATGAGGTAACACACCTTGTATGTTCAGCCTCACCACCAGATGTGGTTTCTTGGCGCCCTGGTTTCCCTTACTCAATGATGTCTCCTACAGAGTCATCAAAGAGCATGGTTACCGTAGATTCAGTCTTAGTATTGTTACCACTGTCCTGAGGATCTGTTGAGGCTCCTTCAGTAGTGGCAGCTAAAACTACATGAGTCCCCTCCACATCAGTGGGACTCACCTCAATAAAGGTTTGCTGATGGAGGCTAGAGATAAGAGATCTCTCTGGGCTCTGTTGATCCTTGAGAGGGTGTTGTGGATCAAATTCATTGCCCTGAAGAGACATAATCTCTTCATCAGCTCCGATTAATATGTCAATAAAGGATATGGAAGTAAAACCTAGTGACCTGGGACTTTGATCAATGTCTAATGGCATTAAGCCTGTGATGAGGCTGTCCCTTTTTGGCTGCTCAGGGGAGTATAGAGACTCTCCTTGAGGGGTTTCAGTTAGGGTTTCGGGCTCATGGGTCTGAGACTGAGGAGACTCAAGACCCATATTAAGGTCAACTGTGAAGGATGGTTGGACCTCAGTCTGAGTGGGAGCCCTTTGTTCCACTCTAGCCTTTTTGGGTAGAACATGAGGAGCTTGTTCAATCAGAGAAGATTGAACAAGGGTTCGTTTGGGGCGTCTTTGATAAGTAAAGGTAATGGGTGGAGAAGGTAGATTTGGCAAAGTGAGGGTAGTTGCTGGTGTGGGTTCATCACCTGTGGGGTTAACAGGGATGTCACCAGGAGCCATTGGCTCAATCATACCTGGAAGAAGTGCAGTATCTCTTCCGGTGAAGTTGGTGGACACTCTCTTCACAGTTTTGAAGATGGTCGGCCTCATTTGAGGAGCAGGCAGAGCAGCTGTGCAGATAAGCTTGCTCTGGTCAAGCTCATAATTGATTATGTGCCAGAGAAACCTAGTATACATGAAGAATGTGTCCCGTTGAAGGTTTCCCATGAGATTGGTCAGCACAAATCTTGAGTAGTTGAAGCGGAGGCTTTTCACCAAACCATGAACTAGGCACCCAAGTTCATATGGGATTTGATCCGATCCCCCAAATTTGTTGGACAATCAGTGAAGAACCACATGCAGCAGGAACTTCCAGTTGTAAGAGAAGTTGAATTTGTAGACAGTTGACCTGCTAACATCTCCACCATATCCCATTTGGATATAAGAATTGTCCGAATCTGCTTTGGGGAATTCTGTTGGAGCGCCCTCATCATGAAGCTCTAGATGCTCCCTGATGATTTGTTCAGAAATGACCAACTCCTGGCCACAGATGCTCGATCGAATGACACGAACCCCATTTAGGGTTTCAATCTGACCGTTTGCCCAAAATTCAGACATATGGTTTGAGTAAATCATGGGGTTAACAGTCAGAGTGGTATAGTAAGAAGATTGTGTTAGAAAGGAGATGATGTCTGAGAAGTCAACATCCCTTAAAGAGTCAAGGAGTTCGACTTGGTTGTGCTGAGGGTTAAGTTCCATTGAAGAAAGTTACAGGAAGATAGTTTGGAATAGGGTAAATTGAAGATGAAGAAAGCTTTTAGGGCAAAAATTTTGGTAAAAAGGATGTAAGTGATTAGCCGGAGGTATTTAAATGGATGGAATGGCGGTTTAAAGACGGTTTGGATAAGACGATGTGAGGTTTCAGTGGATGATGTGACATGGGCGGTAAGGTTAGTCCATTTAAATAATCCGACATCATTAACAAAATCTTTACTTTTTACAGAGTGGGGCCCAAAAGATTTCCGTTACACAGTAAAATCTTTCTTTCGAGTATAAAGCATTTCCGAAGGTAATATTCTTCCGAAGGCAAATTTACTTCCTAAGGTAAAGTGATTACTTCCGAGAGTATATGTTGCTTTTCAAATGGAGAGTGTGATAAGCTTCGAAAGTAGATTTGATATGAAATCAACCGCTTCTTCCGAGACTTAACACTCTTCCGGGAAGAAAATTTTCTTGAGAGAAATTTGCTTCGGAAGATATGTAAAATATCTTCCGAGGGTTAATTCCTCTTCGGAAGAATTCATACTTAGATAAAATTTTGGTGAAAGATCTTTTGTAACAGGGCTTAGATTGTTTTGACATAAGACTTTACACATTAAAAGGTTTTCAAATGAGATCAACTAATCAAGGTTTATCATCCCAATAGCTGTAATGAGATATTTAAATCTTTGTTCATCAAAGGCTTTGGTGAACAAGTCAGCATATTGTTCATTTGAATCAACTTTGATTAGCTTGATAAGATTTTTCTCATGAATATCTCTAATGAAATGATACCTGATATCAATGTGCTTAGTCTTGGAGTGCTTCACTGGATTTTCAGTAATGGATATAGCACTGTTGTTGTCAATGTGGATAGGAGTGCTCATGAAGTTGAATCCGTAGTCTATCATCTGGTTTTGAATCCACAGCAGCTGAGCACAGCAACTAGCAGCAGCAATGTATTCAGCTTCAGCAGTTAATGTAGAGACACAGGATTGCTTCTTGCATTGCCATGAAATGATCCTTCCACGAAGAAATTGACATCCACCAAATGTTGATTTCTTGTTGATATTGCAGCCACCATAATCACTGTCAGAGTAACCATAGAGATTGAAATCATTATTTTTTGGATACCAGAGACCTAGTTTAGGAGCTCCTTTAAGGTATCTAAGAATTCTCTTGGCAGCAATTAGGTGAGACACCTTTGGAGCAGCCTGATATCATGCACAAATGCAAGTTGCAAACATGATATCAGGTCTACTTGCTGTGAGATACATCAGAGGAACCAATAATCGCTCTATACTGATGTTGATTAGTATCCTCCCCCTCAGAGTCAGGGCAGAGATTGTGGTTTCTGGGTATAGGTGTTTTTGCTGCTTTACAATCTTTCATATCAAATCTTTCTAAGATATCATTGACATACTTAGATTGATTGATAAAGAACCCTTCCTTCATTTGCTTTACCTGAATTCCAAGAAAAAAGTCCATTTTTCCCATGGAACTCATCTCAAACTTCTTCTTCATAATGCTCTCTAAGTCTTTACACATTTGGTCATTTGAAGAACCAAATATGATATCATCAACATAGACTTGAACGAGCAAGATGTCTTTCCCAGACTTTCTTATGAAAAGAGTCTTGTCAATGGTACCTCTAGTGTAACCATTCTTCAGGAAAAACTGAGACAATGTCTCATACCCCAGCCTAGGTGCTTGGTGCAACCTATATAGAGCTTTATCCAATTTGCACACATAGTTGGAATGCTGTGGATCTTCAAATCCAGAAGGTTGCCATACATAGACTTCCCTATCTATATCCCTATATAGAAATGCACACTTGACATCAAGCTGGTAGACAGTGAAATTCTTGGATGCATCATAAGCAAGGAAGATCCTAACTGCCTCAAGTCTTGCAACAGGTGCAAAGACATCAGTATAATCGATTCCCTCCTCTTGAGTGTATCCTTGAACCACCAGTCTTGCCTTGTTCTTGATAATCAAGCCACTATCATCTCTCTTGTTTCTGAAAACCCATTTAGTGCCTATAGGTACTTGACAAGATGGTAGCGGACATAGGTTCCAAACCTTTTGACTTTTGAATTGAAGCAGCTCCTCTTGTATTGATTCAACCCAGCTACTATCTTTCAAGGCATCTTCAACCTTCTTGGGTTCCGTTTGGGATAAAAGCATGAGTACAAGCAGACATTCCCATTGTGAGTTTGTCCTCTTGTTCTCACGCCTTCAGAGACTTCCCCTATGATGTTCTCAGCTGGATGAGTGTTATGAATCCTAAGTCTAGGAATCACCTCTAGTTGCAAAGATAAATCCAAATTGGACATATTTTGCTCAGGAGCTTGAATACTTAATCCAGTTGTTGTTTCAAGCTCATTCAATGAGGACTGATTGAATGAAAGAGAAACATCATCATTTGTTTGCTGTAAAGCATCATCAACAGTTGCCTGTTCCTTCAGAATGTGGCTTTCATCAGCTTGGTGTTGTGCAGGCTCACCTGAAGAGATTTGAAAGTAACAGGTGAATTGCTTGTTGAAGCTCCACTATCTCTTGATATGGTTATACTATCAGATCTTCCAATAGTGGGAACTTGATTTGCTACAGCTCTTGGTGAACTTGAAATAGGTCTGGGAAGCTCAAGCAGTTGATCTTCATCAGAGTCACTTTGAGCACCGGTTCCAGCTGAAACATTCTCACAAGATGGTTTAGAATAGTTTGGAAACAGTTCTAAATCAAAGATATGATCGGGGCCATTCCCCCTAACACAAGGAGTGTGCTCATTGACTACAATATTGGAAGATTCCTCAAATTGTTGATTTTTAATGTTATAAACTCTATAAGCTTTAGAGTAAGAGGAATATCCAACAAAGACAGCATCATCCGATTTTTCAGCAAATTTTGCCAAATTGTCTTTTGTGTTAAGTATGGTACACCTGCTTCCAAATGACCTTAGAAAGCCAATGAACGGTGGCCTCTTGTTCCATAACTCATAAGGGGTTTTTCCATGTCGCTTTACTACAAGAACCCTGTTCTGCACATAGCATGCAGTGCTGACTGCCTCTGCCCAGAATGTTAAAGGCAGCTTTAAATCAGCTAACATAGTCCGAGCAGCCTCAATAAGTGTCCTATTCCTCCTCTGAGCAACACCATTTTGTTGAGGAGTTCTGGGAGCACTGTATTGTCTGGCAATCCCTTTTGAGTTACAAAATGAGTCAAGAACTTGGTTTTTAAACTCAGTCCCTTGATCACTTCTAATTATTTTAACCTTGTGATCAATTTGATTTTCTATTTTAAGAATAAAAGATTTCAAAGTTTCAGCAGTTTCATCTTTGGTTCTTAAAAAGAATACCCATGTAAATCTAGTAAAATCATCAACAATCACAAGGCAATATAATTTCCTTCCAATGCTCATTATACTTGTGGGACCAAATAGATCCATGTGCAATAAGTGTAATGGGGTGGTGATGGAGTTAACAACTTTGGATTTATGAGATGTCTTGTGTTGTTTCCCTTTCAGGCAAGCAACACAGTTATCTTTGCAGAAAAATTCCTTTTTAGGCAAACCATGTACCAAGTTACTTTTAGCCAATTTATTCATTGTCTTAAAATTTACATGACACATTCGTTTATGCCATAGTGTTGACTCATCACCATCAGCTTCGGAAAGAAAGCATGATACTTCTCCCATTGGGGAAGCATTGTTCATATCCAGCTTGTACATATCCCCTTTCCTGGGAGATCTAAAAAGCACCAATTCCTGAGGAATTGTCATCCCGGGTTTGAGGATTATGCACTCATGTTCTGTGAAGAGCATTTAATGCTTTGATCACAGAATTGAGAACACTTAACAGGTTGTGTTCAAGCTGTTTGACAAAGTTAACTTTGTCAACCTTTAAATTTCCATTGGATATACTTCCTCTGCCAGAAATATATCCTCTGGCCTCACCTCCAAACTGGACAGGACCTCCATCTTAATGTTGAAATTTTTGAAGGAGAGATTTGTTCCCTGTCACGTTCCTGGAGCATCCGCTATCCACAATCCAAATATTGTTATTCTTGTCATATGGATGTTCTGCAAATAAGATGAGATGATTAGTTTTGATTGGAAACCCAAGCCTTATTGGTCTTGGGTTCTTCCAATGATAGTGACATAATTGAACCAAAATTTATGCATGGGGGTTCAATGGATGTCTTTGAAGAAGAGGTTTGGGCTACAGCATCTTCCTTGATCTTCCATTCCATCCCTTGGTTGATCATGGAGGATGAGCTTGTTGAAGCTTTTGTAGCTTGGTATTCTTCCGAAGCTTCTTTCTTTTCGGAAAAAGCCTTCACCACCTTTTCTTCCGAAGCAGTCTTTTTCTGGGATGGTTTCAAAGGGACTCTTTTATTCTTTTGAGTCTTGATAGCTTTAGCTTCCGAAGCCTTTTTCCTTTCGGAAGAAGGATCTTCTTCTGAAAGCAGCCTTGCTTCGGAAACAAGCTTTCCTTTTTTAATCACTTGAACCATTTGATATGGTCCAAATGAGAAACCTTCCCTGACTCATTCCTTTTAACATTATTTGCATAATGTGTGCTAGCAGGATTGTAGTATCAATCTTTGGCCATGTGGTTTTGCAGACCACACATTACGCATGCAATGTTAATCTTTTGGGAACTTGAGGATTGCTGTTTCTTGTTCTTTTTTTTTACCAGCATCCTTTCCCTTTAACTTCTGATCCTTTGATAGGACAGGAGTGCTGGTACTACACCCCTTTCCTGAATATGAGTTTTCAACCACCTGGAATCCAACTCAGATGAATACACCCTTTTGCTTTGGGTCTATCTTCAGCTTAGACTCAGCCACTTTCTTAGAGCAGTTTTTTCTGGCTGCCTTAGCTCTGCTTCTTCTGGCTTTGGTGGTCAGGGTTTGATCATCATTGGCAGGGGAGGTATAATTACCTGGTTCTTCCCTGTGATGGTCTCCATGGTTGCATCATTCTTTGACTCATGAGAAGGTGGGTCAGCAGATGGAACCTCTTGCTCCTTAGTACCACACCTTGGTTGTCTTATAGACTTATAGGAGCGTGGTGGGGCAATTTCATTGGTTCCCCAACCCACCTATGTTTGTGAACAAAGTTTTGAGTGAGTGGATGATGCAAGAATGGCTTGGAAGTTCTGCTCGGAAATAGCATACTTCCTGGCTTGAGCCTCAGTTGTGACAAGCTGGGCTTGAGCCTCAAGCAATTTGGATATTAACCTTTATCTGAGTCTTATATTTTGTGTGTTCGTGTTTAATAGGGACACAGTTTTCTCTAACTCCTCAATTTTTCTTTAATAGTCAGATACAGCCTTTTTAAAATCAGATTTTAAAACATTTAGAGACTCAATATCGGATTTAATTTCCGTATTTTAGTCCTGATAAAATTTAACATTAGCAATACAAGCAGGAGTACAGAGATGTTCATATACCTTATTTTCATCTGTTCCGGCCATGAGTGCTTGAGCAGGAGTCACATCCTGTACCATGAAGCTCCAGTCACTTCTTGAGCCATTGCAGCAGTTTCTGTTGACTTTCCCGGTGGCTTTGGTGTAGAGGGATGTGTGGAGGCCTGTGGGGTTCCCGGGTTGGACTTGGGAGCCTTGCATTCCCTTGCAAAATGACCAAGTTGGTTACAGTTATAACATTTGGCCTTGGTTTTGTCAAACCCATATTTGCTGTTGATTGGGTTCTGGGGAAATTGCCTTCCAGTTCTCTTAAAGAATTTCTTTGCTCTGTAGGTTAAAAGAGCATTGTTGGACTATGTCCACGTATTCCACGTCATCGGGGCTGAAGCACTCTAGATCATCAAAGCATATTGATAATCATTTGAGTGTCCACTTCCTGGGACAAAAGCACAGCTGTCCTGAAAGGAGCATTGCTGAGCTTGTTGAGACCTTGGAGTCTTAGGAAATGTGATGTATGGCCCAGATGAACAAGATGGCTGTTGGGTGTAAGTCTGGTATTGTTGAGGCTGGGAGGTTCCTGAGCCTTCAGCAACCATTAAAGCGTTGCTAGCAGGAAGACTCAAGGGTCTACTTGTCTGATGACCCTTCTTATTTTCCATTTCCAAACGGTATCCATCAAGGATTCCATAGAGTTCGGTCATGGTGAGTGTATTCAGATTCTCTGTTCTCTTGATAGAGACACAGTAGAATGTCCACTCATGGGTATGCCTCATGAACTTTCTTTAAGGTCTCTCTTGAGTCATGAGCAATCCCACAGATTGAAGGGAAGAAATGTGCAGGACCGTTTAAGGGCTTAAACACAATTACAACACAACAACACAATGAGGAGAATAACTAAGCTCTAATCAAACAGTGAACGGGGTAACCAAAGTGATACAAAGAACACAAGTAAGCAAGAGACAGAACAAGAGAGTATGGGTTTCAAGGAGGCAGTATATTGCTTTCTCAAGTTCTTTTACAAGTGTTACAAAGCATAAAGAAAAGATACAAGAACTTGAAATACTTATACTACAACCTACAGCCGGCCATACTTTGAAAGCCAGCTGGATACAATGGACTAGACACTAACAAAATCAATTGTAGGATCAAAAGGCATATCTGCCTTTTGACCTTGTGACTATGACATGCCATAGCTCACATCCTTATACAATACAAAAAGGATAAAGTACATAAAGTGGAAAGTTGAAGACTCAAGACCTCAATGTACAGTTACCAAAAGCAAGGCCCTTTTCACCAACTCATGTAAGTTGGTGACTTTACAGAGATGCAGCGGAAAAGGTGCTTTATGGAACAGTACATCAGATAAAGCATGTGTACTAAAAGTCTTCGGAAGAAATCTGTCTTCATAGGTGAGGCTTCGGAAGACTTGTCTCTGAAGCTTCGGAAGACTTCATGTTTGGCTTCGGAAGATATTGGTCTTGGCTTCGGAAGATTTTACACTTAGAGTATTTTCTAATGCTTTGTGTAAACTTCCGAAGCATTCTTCACTTCAGTACTTAGTGCATGTTGCTGAGACACTTAAGCGTTTTTGGTTGCATCAGACTTCAGGAATCCTTACAAACTCCCCCTAGGCTGATGCTACCAAAACACTTGGAAGATCTTCAAATGTTGGTAGTCTTCAGTACAATCAGGACCATTCCTTTCTTCATGAGATGGTCAGGATCATCAAGACTTTCATAGTATCTTCTCATCTCAAAGAGATCATGCAGAGGTAAGTTGATTATGTCTTGCCATGAGTAGACATTCTCAACACCTTGATCTCTGATAACAGTCCATCTCTCTGGATTGGTAGAGTAGTCCAGGACAAGATGGGTGTCTCACTAGTTAGAGGAGCCACTTGAATAGGAGTTGATTGGGCTGCCTCATCATGCACTTCCTCAGGTTGATCTGATTCAGCCTGAGGTGCAGAGGTAGATGACTTTGGCTTCTTCTTCTTTGTCTTTGGTTTAGAAGCCATCCTCTTCTTCCTCTTGGTTGTCTTAACTGAGAAGACTGGTCTGCAGCACCATGTTGATCATCAGTGTCTTTCTCAGTTGGGTGTTCCTCCCTCACAGGTTCAGAAGGAGAGGGAGTTTGACCCTGCCTAGGATCAGAAGATGAAGCTTGCTGGGCTCAGCTGGAGGTGCTGGTTGAGGTGTCTCTGGTTGTTCAAACTTGACCTCCACTTCAGGTGGGACTTGACTTGGAAGAGAGTGCAAGTCAATAAGTTCTCCACTCTTAATCTTCTGCTTGATCACCCTAATATGCTCATCCATAGTGGATAGAGACATGGGGCCAAGTCTCCTTCCGGAGAATCCATACAGCTTCAAGAAGCTCACCATTCTTTGTCTGTCAGCAGACTTCTTTGCATTCTTTTGAATGGTGGCCCTTGACTTTGCAGCTTCTTCCCTTAGTTTCCTTTTGGTGTCTTTCTTTCCTTGACTAACTCAAGCTCAAGTTGCTTTAATACTCGAACTCAATGAAGTCATAGGACAAAGGGAGAAGTGCATCTGCCTGATAGAAGCCTGTGGCACTCAGGTAGTTGATCATCCTGATCCTATCTTCCTCTTTATCTACCTGAGGTTCTTGTGGAGCCACATCTTCCTGTGCAGGACTTTCTTGAACTGGTGAGAGAGTAGGAGCATGCTTGTAAAGTCTTTTCTGTCTCTTCTCCTCTTTGAGTTGGAGAAGTTCATTGCATCCTCTTTCTCCTTCAACTCTCTTGACACTTCTCTGTCAGCCAGTTCATTTAGTTCTTCTAAGGGGAGGGAGATGATCTCATCAATGTCATAGTTCCTGGTCTGTAAGTAGGTAATCCTGACTGCCCTTAACTCATCATCCTGAGTATTTGGTCTGGGGGCAGCCCTGATTGCAGCTTGCATGAAGCTAGATGACCCAGTGGAACTTTCTCCCCTTAGTCTCCTTTTCCTCTCTCTCTCTTCCTCCTCAATTTCCTCAGGAGTCATTATCCTTTTCCCTTTGTCACCAACAGACCTTTGTGACTCAGGGTGGATTGAGGCTTGGCCTTCATTGCTTGGAGTAGCTTCCATGCTCTGGCCAGAGAGAGGCTGAGAAACACCTTCACCAGCAGGTGTCTCAGATGGAGTTTGGACCTCAGCAGCAGTTGTTTGATGATGAGACAGGGGTCTCAGGTTCTGTCACTGGGCCTTCAGTCAAGGTTTCCCCTATGAAACTAATCTTAGGGTCCACCTCAACATCCAGTTGACCGATGACATTGCCTGATTCCCTAAGTCTCCTTCTTAGAGAGAACTCTGCCATGATCCTGTCTTGGATTCTTTGAGCCAGCCTGTCAGCTTGTCTTGAATTGCTTGGATTGACAAGTGGCAGGTTGACTAAATCCAGTCTTTCATAAAAGCTCAGGCTTTGGAATTGAAAAACTTCTTGTTGGCCTTGAACTCTTTGAAGTATGAGGGCTCTCTGTCATCATCATACCTCCACCTTATGATTTGATTGCTAGTTCCCAGTGGTGGAGATGAGACAGCCCTTGGTATGCCTTCCTCAAAGAGACTCCTGATGAGAGAGTCTATAGAGTCCACATAATGTGAACTTGAGGAAGTTGCTGAGAATGCACAACAGCAAGTGAGGATGGTGAGTCCTCTATGTCCATTCTCTCTGAAGAACTCCCAGGTTCTGTGGTTGTAACAACTTTCTCCCCCTTTTTGGTAGCATCACCCACTTGCATAGGTGAGCTGGAGGATAAGTCAATCACTTCCACAGGTTCTTGTGTTCCTGGTTGAGCTCTCCTTAAAGGTCTCCCAGCTAGTTTTTCCTGCAGATATGAAATCTGGAGTTGCTGATCATTGACCCTGTTTTGCAGGGTAGTCACCTGAGATTCCAAGTGACTAACCTTAGAGACTAAATAGGTGCATGTTTTTGACAGTTTTTGCACCTTTAGTCTCAAATTCCCCTCATCTTCATCAGAAGATTCATTGGGGGATGAGATGATTGGACCAAAGTCCTCTCTCTCACCACCAGCTTGAGTTTCTTGGCTGCTGGTTTTCCTCTGCTCACTGGCAGCCTCAGTTGAGATGCCAATGGGCTGAGTTGCCATGGTTGAGGTCTTAATGATGTAATCACTTTCAAAAGTGAGAGCCCTCTTCCATATGGACATCCTGAACAGGTTCAAAGTGTCCACCTCAGTAATAGGTGACTGATGGGGGATAGACTGAGGAGAGTCAGAGGTACTCATCTCTCTTTGAGTAGGGGAGGAGAAGAGAGACTCATGGTACTCACTGAATCCTAAGTCTTCATCAGTGTAAAAGGATAGGTTGGGAATTGGTTGGTTGAGATCCAAAGGCTGGGGATGGTAGCTGTCCCCGAAGGTTGTCCACTTGAGTGTTGAGACTCAGAGTGAAGGCTTAAGGTTGTTGGGCTATTGAGCTCATCAGGGTGAGCTTGAGGAACCTCAGCCCTGATAGGTGAAGTAATGGGAGTGGTTTGCTCCTCAGGAGAAGTGGGAGCTCTAGTGTCCACTTCTTCCTGTAAGGTTGAGTATTTGGGGGCCTGCACAGACTCAATAGTCTGAGCAGGGGTTCGTTTGGATTTTTTTTGTAGGTGAGGGTGATTTCTGGTCTTTTAATGGTAGGGACAAAAGAGGTGTGGGTTCAACACTAGCTTGTGTTGCTAGGTTGTCACCTTGAGCAATGAGCTCTAACATTTTTGGGACTAGGGCTGTTCTACCCCAGAGAAGCCTACAGTTGGCTTCTTCATTATTTTAAAGATGCCGGGCTTCATCTGTCCCAATTTAAGAATATTACCTGTTTCCCTCAACTGTGAGCCCAGTTCACAGTTGAGAATGTGTTGAACATATCTAGGAAACATGTAATACTCTAAGGAGTCTAAGTTTGCAAGTAAATTAGTATACAAATTGTGAATACCTGAACTTGACCCCTTGAACCATTCCATGAACTATGAAGGAGAGATCCTCAGGAATCTGGTCCCATCCACCATGCTTGTTTGACAAGCTGTGGATAACCACATGGAGCAGGAATTTCCATTGGGATGAGACCTTCCCTTTCCTAAAGTCTTTACAGAGAAATCTCCCTCATAGCCCATCTGCTCAAAGAATGATTAACAGCTTCTTTTGGGAAGGACACCTCACCTTCTTCATCATCCAGCTGTAGATGTTGGTTAATGATGGCCGGAGTGATGAAGATTGTCCTCCCTTGCACTGTGGCAGACAGTGGCCTTCTCCCATCCATAATGACCTCTTGGCAGGTCTTCCAGAATTCAAGCACTGATCCTCATTA
>CM046045.1:9293837-9306337 GCA_025215565.1 Flaveria ramosissima
ACCATCCCCGGGCATAATGTTGCTAGCTCGTGGGTTCTAGTAGTGTAAGCCTCATTTCTGAGCCCTGCATTTTCAGTTGCCAGAACTCTATTTCCAACTTTTGCACCTCGTTGCGAGGACAGTACTCCTCGGTCATCATGGTTTTGAACTCGGCCCACGGCAGTCCATTAGCCAACGCTTGCCCCAACATCTGAACTTGGGCATTCCACCAGGATAAGGCGGCACCCTCCAGGGTCCCGGTGGCATATTTCACCTGGTCAGCAGGTGGACAGTTGCACTTGGAGAATACGGACTCCGTCTTCTCGAACCAGCGTACTAGTCCCACAGCGCCTTCAGTGCCGCTGTAGGTATGGGGCTTACAGTCCATGAAGGACTTATAAGTACATACTGGTGGTCCTGCTTTAACACAACAATTATTGATCAGACAACCTATACGGTTATGCAAGATATTCGGTTTAATTTTCCAATCATTGTTTACCTGCTGGCTGTCCCGCTTGGGCAGCAGCCACCGCTGCCTGGATCAGGGCAGTTAACTCAGCAGGGGTCATATTAACGGCACCAGCGCCATGATCTCCGGCGCCATGGTCTCCGGCGCCACGTCCACGACCGCGCCCACGACCACGTCCACGACCACGTCCACGTGCGTCCATTGTTCACTTTACATCCACAAATACAATAATGAGTAACATCAAACACATTTATCTCATTGAAGTACAGTAAACAATAAAGGAATAATAAATCATCACAACCACAACAATAACAAAAATAATAACCAAAGTAAATAAATTGCAAATAAGCCACAATGTATTCATCAATGTCAAAATTTAAGTTTGTCGTTCGTGTGGGAAACAACCCTTCCCACATAGGTTTCAAAGAAAACACTAGGTAGTCCAAGTCATGTAAAAAGAAAAAAAAATCAATCAACAATGTCAGATCCATCACTCTCATCCTCCTCCTCTTCAGGTTCCTCCTCTCTGGTTCCTCCTCCTCCTCAGGTTCTTCCTCCTCAGGTTCCTCTGCAGGTGCAGGAGCCATAGCAACCTGGAGTGCTGCTAGCTGTGCCTCCAAAGCAGCAATCCTGTCATCACCCACAGCATCCCTCTGCTCGCAAGTAGTCACGCGTCCACTGAGGTCTACAATCCCGTCCCTCATTTGGTAGCACCCGTCTAGGGTCTCTCCATGACGCCATCAAGCTCATCCATCCCATGCCTTAGGTTGTACACCTCGGTCTGTAGTGTACAAACGTCGCTAATGAGTCGCCTGACTCGACGCTGTTCTGTGTCTAATGCTGCCACCAATGCAGCAATCAACTGCTCGTTGGACTGCTCCGTCCGGGGTAGTGAAGGTACTGCTGAATCAGAGCTACCTCTCGTTCTGGGTCTCGGCTCGGGCACGCGTTCCCTATACATGAGGTGGTTGACAACCTAGGATAAAAGCTCCAGTCCCTTGGGGGGTCACGCTTCATCAACGCGAATGGTTGATCCCAGTCGAACTCCCCTCGAGGATAATCAAAACGAGGCCAGTCGAGTCCATCATCAGGTACAGGTGCAGGAGGTGGGGACTCGGATCGCGCAGGTGATGCAGGTCGTTTTCCAGAAGCCCTTGATGACGATGCCATGCTGCAGATAGTGTGACGTGTATGCCAATGAGTATACAGTAGATGAAAATAAAGTACAAGTAACTAACTAACTGTGTGCGGTTATAGTCTAGTGTGTATGCAACCTAGTTCCCTATAACCAATGGCTCTGATACCAATCTGTCACACCCTCAAAATCCACGTGCGGGGTTTTACCGCGAGGCGTGTGAACAAACCAGGATCACAGTCAGTAGTTACATAGAACGACTCTATATGCCACAAGTAAAATAAAACAACCAAAGATTTAGTTTGAAACAGTGCGGAAGCGTTTTGAATACAACTCAACAAATAAAAGTATAAATATGGCAAAACAAGTGCCAACCCAAAATAGTAAACCACAATCATTAAAATGCTAATGTCTTGAAAACCGAGTCTTAATATGCAAGTGAACCGTGGAGTGCTCCTAGAGGCAAGCAGCTTAATGACCTGAGAAAAGCATACTAAAATGTCAACACATAGGTTGGTGAGTTCAAGAGTTTGAGTTCAGTAAACATATAAACAGTTGTGATATATATAAGCAGTGTATTGTAATAGATAGCTAGTCTATTAACAGCAAATATTAATACATAGTGATTTCGCAATTGAAGCTGACTGTGATAGTTGTTGCCTCCTGTCACGACTTACCATGTCGTGACAATGTTCAATAGGACAAATTGCACCCGGTTGACCTCGAGTCACACAGGTGGGGCTCGTCAGACCCAGTAGTACTACCCAAGTTTCCCCGCTATTTAATATTAACAATTCGAAAGTGTGAGGACTTTCCATGATAAATAACACTATATCAATATTAAACACAACTTAAATATTAAAAGCGTTCATAAAATACCAGTATGCTATCTCCCCCAAAAGAGATTAAATAAAGCGTGGGGCATGAACTCACCTGATGTATGCAAAGAGTACTTAGGGTTTATTTGAGAAACGAGTGGATAGCCAACCTTCAAAGGTTACCTAGATCATGCGAGTACATAAGTACGTGTAAATGAAAGACATGTGAAACCCTAATCATACCAAAACCAAAGACTCAAGCTTCCAGACAAATAGACACGTTTGACCTAGTTGACCCGTTTGACCCGTTGGTGACATTATGAGTTATAATTCAAATAAAGCCAATAAGCACATATAACATACATGATTAACATTCAAATAGTATCATACACATGCTACATTATCCATACATAACCCTTAAGTCTTAGCCATGCTCATAGCATTCAACATACACCATAATCATTACTCACCAAACCCAAACATGATACCCTAGCAACTAATCAACACAACTTCATACATGATCACCAAAATCCAAATATCATCCATGATTATCCAAAACATCCATATACAACTATTCAACATGATTCATCACCTTAGAATTCATCCATGATCATACTAACATGCTCCTAATATCCCAAACATGTTCATATCATCATACATCAAACTTTACACAAATAAAGTTTCCCTTTGGGAAAGAACATCCCAAAATCTATCAAACATCCTATACATTCATGAATTCATTAATAATATACCAATTCAAGCTCATATCAACAACTATGCATGATCAACACACCTAAACACCATAATCTAACCATCTTCATAAACAAAAGTTTCTACTTTTGGCAAGCTATGAACTAACAACATGTATTCAAAGATTTCTAGCATTCATAACAACAATCTAGCATCTAATTATCATCATGAACTCATCCATAACATCAATCCATCACTAGATCACTACTTCATGCAAAATAAAGTTACTATTCTTAGTAACCTATGAACAATGCATCAAATCCCAACTTTCTTGTAAGATCAATGTGTTCTAACATTCATACAACCCAATAATCATCAAACATTCATCAAACAATCAATCATCCATACAAAATCATACAAGAATTCGAACTAGGGTTTGTAAATCACCAAAATCATGATCAATCCACTAGAAACATGTAATTCATACATAATCCACGTTAAACAACATGTAAACAATCTAACTATGAATTAACAACATCAACACACCAATTTCGACTCCATGAATGCCAAATCACGAATTAGGGTTCGGCCATATGAAAACACACAAAAACGTGAACAAAACTAACCTTTAAACTGTATTGCTTGAAATCGATGCTTCCTAGGTGTTATATGGATGTAATCGAACCAAAACCACACAAGATGCTTGTTCTTGGCTGGATTTCGCAAGGTTGAGAGGTTGAGAGGGAGTCGCGGCCGAAGGTGGGAATTAGGGTTTGGGTTTGTTTTTATTTAATTAAACTTTGCAAATTAACAACCTAGGCCCTTGTGTTTTGTATTTTATTAAAAAGGCACTCTTTTAAACACTTTTAAATGATTTTTAACATAATAATAAACATATAACTCATGGTAACAAATTATATGTTTATCTTTATAAAACACCAACATACGAATTAATACACACATTTCCACGTTACGCGATTAATTCACAATTAACATATAAAACATGCAAACATATAAACATAACACAATAATCACATAATCAATTAGATTCACATTAATTTAACATTATTCATTATTAATAGGTCACCAACGTTAAACGACAACTAGTGTGTGTTTACGACACGTGTATGCAAGACTTAACGAAACTAACGGAGTTTGGTAACGGAAATTTACCGGATGTCACATGTGGTTCTTCACTGTCATCTAACAATCCGGGGGATGGGATCAAATTCCCATGACTCGGTGCTTAGTTCATGGGTTGGTACAAGGCCTGCGCTTCAACTACTCAAGGTTTGTGTGGGTACTGACTAACCTTTGGGATTCTGCAAAGGACACATTCTTTATGTATCCCAGATTTCTACAGCACATAATCAACTGCGAGCTAGATCAGGGTAAGCTTGTCTGTGCAGCTGCTCTGTCTGCTCCCCAAATGAGGCCGACCATCTTCAAAGTCTTGAAGAGAGTGTCTACAACTACACTGGAAGGGATACCGCACTACTTCCAGGTATGATTGAGCCATGGCTCCTGGTGACATCCCTGTTAACCCCATAGGTGATGAACCCACACCAGCACCTACCCTCACTATTCCAAATCTACCTTCTCCTCCAATCACTGTCACCTACAGAGACGTATCAAACGAACCCTTGTTCAATCTACTCTGATTGAACAAGCCCCCTCCTCTTCAAACCAAAAGGCTAGAGTGGAACAAGGGGCTCCCACTCAGCCAGAGGTCCACCAATCCTTCACTATTGACCTCAATATGGGTCTTGAGTCTCCTCAGTCTCAGACCCATGAACCCAAAACCCCAGCTGATAGCCCTCAGGGTGAGTATCTATACTCCCCTGAGCAGCCACCAAGGGACAGCTCAATGCCTTTTGACATTGATCAAGTCCCGGGTCCTTAGGTCTTCATTCCTTCTCTTTTACTGACCTATTGACCAGAGCTGGTGAAGAGACTATGTCTCTCAAAGGCGATGAAGTTGATCCACTACAAACCCTATTAAGGATCAACAGAGCCTAGAGAAACCTCTTTGTCTCTAGCCCACACCAACAAAGCCCTACTGAGTGTCCTACTGATGTGGAGGGGACTCATGTAGATTCAGCTGCCACTACTGAAGGAGCCTCAATGGATCCTCAGACAGTGGTAACAACAGTCAGACTGAATCTACGGCAACCATGCCCTATGATGCCTCTGAAAGAGACATCATTGTGCAAGGGAAAACCAGGGTGCCAAGAAACCACATCTGGTGGTGAGGATGAACATACTAGGTATGTTACCTTCATCTCCCCGTGATTTCTTCAAAGAAGATGAGGAAGAATGCAACTCACCATAAGAGACCTACTTTCTAAAGTCTCAAACCTTGAATCAAGGTTAAGACTTTAGAGGATAGGTCTGCCACTCAGCAACTTGAGATGAAAGTCTCAAGCCCAAACTAGCTGAGAAACAGATTGAGAGATCTGTTAGGCATGTACCAGTTCAAGTCTCCTTGACCTCTTCCTCTAGCTCATCTACCTCTCAAGATGAGCTACCAAAAAGGGGGAGAATGTTGAGGAACAAAGCCAAGACAGGATACCATCAGTCAAGCCTCTTACTTCTTTGAGCTCAAGACAACAAGCGGCCATCTTCCCTGAGCTCCTCCAGTTGGTTTTCAAGTGGATCAAAGGATGCTTCAGGCTCTAAATAGATCTTCGAACAAGTTCCTTTTAGAGTCCCTAATTGAACAACCCAGTCCGGATATGTCTGTGATTTACTTTGGAGCTCAAGAGCTTCAGAGGTGAATGCACCTCCTACCACCATTGAGGAAGTTGGTCAACCTAAGGCCCAAGTGGAACCTAAGATTGATTTCGAAGGGGAAACTAGGACTGATGGCCCAGCAACTGAAACAGTTGGGACAGAAGGTGTGTTTTCACAGGCTTCCGAAGCACGATTCGAAGCCTCGGAAGAACCAACACAAACTTCCGAAGCTGAGATTGCTGCTGCGGAAGGACTATTTTCTCTCTCCGATGATCTAATAGTCACAGATGCAATTCTGGAACTTGCATCTAAGGTTAATAGGGAGGATTTTCTCTCAGCCAACCACTAGCTATTACATCTGCATTGACCTCAGCTCCTACCTCCACCACCCAACCTGGATCTTCTATCCAAGAACCACCAAAGTCTAGCACTTCCGAAGACATTAAAGCAAGAGGAAGATGACTTCGGAAGAGCTTCAGGAAGAAGAAAGGTTGGAGAAGCTTAAACGAAAAGGAAGACTGCCAACTGGGAAACTGTTAGCTGCAAGTACAAAAGCAGCTGCAGCCAACCAAGAGGCGATCAACAATAGAAGAAGAGTGGAGGTAATTGATAGACTTGTCAGTCTAGGGGCTGCTTCGGAAGATGTACTCCTGCTACCATTAGAGGAGCTGATAGAGCTTGAAAAGGCAACCTTGCTGCAAAGACAGCAAAAAAAAGCTGCAAGGTTGGCCTTGGAAGAAGAAAGGCTGAGAAAAGAAAGAGAAGCTGATCTGCAGCTCAGGAGAGAAAGGATCACTTTCCTACTCTCCAGAGGATTCTCTCAAGAGGAGTTGTCTCACACAATAGTGACACGATCTTATGGCTCTTTAACAAAGAGCAAGATCAAATGGAGAAGGAGAGAAAGAGAGCTGCAAGGGAGAAGCTGGTAGAGAAGAAGAAGAAAGAAGAAGAGGCTGGACTGTCTGCCGCCAAGAAGATAGGTGAGAAAGCTTGGATGAAGAACTATCTTAAAGCTCATGGCTTCTCTGGCAGGCAAGTGGGTCCAATGTCTGAGAAGACTCTCCAACGACATGTCAGTGACATCAAGGCTGACATTCGTGCGGGGAGAAGAAAGGAGATGTATAGAAGGGGACAGGGGATGACCTCAAAAGCCACCTCTCAGCCCAATCCAAACAAACCCAACCTCAACCTGAACCAATACCCTTTCACTTCCCAATCAAAACTGAACCTGAACCCTTCACCCCTGAACCTACACCATCACAACTACCAATTCCCTCACCTCAACCACCTAAACTACCATCATCCAACCTAAAACCTTACCCAGAACCCAAACTCCTAAACCTACCCAACAACCAATCAACCATCCCCTCAGCCTTCCAAACACTCTCTATGGAGGAATTCAAGGCAATCAAAACTAAGCTCATCAACTGCTACTCTGAGCGATCTCCTGTGAGGAGGATACAGTCAACCTGACCTATGTTGATATCCTCAAGTTCCCTCACAAGAGATGAGTTTCTTGATCTGCCCAGAGGAACTTTGGACCAAGCTGCAAGACTCCTTGGCCTCAATTCAGATACATTGAATGAGGAAGAAAAGAAGCTGAGGAGAAGGCTGGTGACTCTGCTGGACACAAAGAAAGGAGATAGGGTACCAAGACAATCTCTTGTACCCAGAAAGAAGATAGTCCAGTGGAGGTTCGAAGACTCTTCTCACAACTTTGTTGTTGAGAGAGAGAATGCTGAGATTAACAGGCTGAATGCCTCATCTCTGCTACACTTAAGCAGATTTGATATTGCTAAGTTAGCAGAGTACCATTCTCCAACCCTTCAAACTCCGATGTAGCTGCCTACATCAGAAATCATCTAGGCAGCCTTCACATGGCCGAGCTCACTGCCAGAAGCAAGGTCGAAGAGGAGTCAAAACTGAGAGAGGAGGAGGAAAGGAAAGGATCAGCAACCAAAGGCAAAGCCTTTCTTCAAATGGTTGAAGGTCCTGAACTTGAGTCCATAGTTAGATGGGAGTATGACTACAACTCCCGTCAACTAACTCTCTTCAGGGGGTCACAACAAAGGGTACATGTCATTCAAAGTGATACTGGATCTCCTATCCACGAATGACTTGTACAAGCTTCTCAGCATCACTTCCGGGAAGAACAGAGAGACAAACAAATATCTGTTATCCCTGGTGCTGAAAACTTTGAGAAGTAGAAATAAGTGAAGTTTTGGTAGCATCAGCCTAGGGGGAGTTTGTTGGATCTAGAGAGGCTGTTGCAACCAAAACCATGTCACTTAGAAGATTTTGAGTACAACATACAAAGGACTTCCGAAGCCAAGTGTGGGACTTCCGAAGAAAGAAGGAGCTCTTCCGAAGTCTAAGTGTAAAACACTTCCGAAGGAAAACTCCAACTTCCGAAGATAAAGAAGTTACTTCCGAAGAATCAAGACTTGAAGACAAAGTTCTAAGTCAACTTCCGAAGTATAAAGAAGCCCTTAAAGCCTCGGAAGCATAGAAGCATCTTCCGAAGTATAAGTGGCTTCGGAAGAACTTGTTCTTCCGAAGCCAGTTAACCTTCGGAAGACACTTCTATTATCCAGTAGACATACGTATGGTCTGTCTGACAGTCCGCTGCAAATCTCTGAGATACTGCATGGCGTTTTCTCAAAAGCCATGTAGTTGACCATACTTTAATCTACTGTTTACCTTTTATGTTAAGTACAGTTGCCATCTTTAGTTGGTGACAAAAGGTAAGTCATGGACATGTCATGACTACCATATCTTAGATAATACTTTATCTAAGATACCTTAACTTTAGCATTGTAGTATATGCTTTAGTCGTAGGTTTCCAGCTGGTATCAAGTATAACCGGCTGTAGGATCTAGTATATATAGTTTCTCTTTGTAACTCATGTTCTATGCTTGTAAGAGTCTTGTAATCTTGAGTTGAGAAGTAATATATACAAGTACCTTGAAAATACTCCTGCTTGTTCCTTTGATTACTTATTATATTATTATCAACTCTTGTTAAAGGCATTGCTTCATCTTGTTTGAGTGATATTATAAGTGAGTTTGAGAGAATTACAAGTGTTAAGTGACAAAACCCGATCCTGCACTAACATTTCAATTAATTACTTTTTCATACATTATTATATTTATGTAAATAATTCATATTTATGCATCTTTTAAATTGGTTATATTTATATGCATGATTACAAATACATAACTTTTGAAATAATTTTTGCTATTACTTTTTATATTTTATTACATATATGTAAAATCATAAATAAGTTTGAGTTAGATATGTAAATATATAAAATTTATAAATTTATAAATATGAGAGATGAGAGAGAAGAGAGAATCATTTAATTAACTAACTAATTGGAAAGAGAAATAACTTAACAAATTACTAATATATCCTTTTCTCTATATTAACCCTATTAAATGAAGTAGTAATTCAAAATTTTGATCTTGTCTAATCACAACCATTAATCAAAACAATCGACGGTTAATATTAATTCTGTGAGTTCTCATTTAAAATAAAGTCCTGTAAATAACCTACCCCTAGCAGGGTTCAAATGAGAACTCACTTTTTTATGAGAACTCTAGGAACCAATATTAGCCACTCATTTTATATCACATGCAAATCACATGTCATTTCCTCTTTTTTTTAAAACGTTCATAACTTATTTTCACGACATCATTTTCAAAAACATTTCACCATAAAATTTAGTATTTTTTTATCTTTCTAACGCCTACCATATTGATATATATATTTTTAAAAAAATCGTTCATCTGTTGTTTACACATGTGTAATACTGGATTTACACATGTGTAAATAGATTTCGTAAGAAAAACAAGAATTTTTTTATTTTTCATAATATTTTATAATTATTTTTATTAAAGAGGAAAACTAGGGGAATATTTTGTTGTTTTATATTTTATGTTATTTTTTATAATTTTTTTATTATATGTTTGTTAATTACCATTTTACCATTGAAAACTAGTGGTTGAGATTGGTTCTTAGAGTTCTCATAAAAAAAGTGAGTTCTCATTTGAACCCTCCCCCACATATATATATATATATATATATATAATAATTATATATATATGGTATATATATATATATATATATATATATATATATATATAGCTGTATATAATATATATATAATCTATATATTATATATAATAGTATCTCTATATATATATATATAATATATTATATATATATAATATATCTATATATATATATATATATATAATATATATATATATATATATAATAGGGAAGAGATCAAATGAGAACTCTCTTTATGTGAGAACTCTAGGAAACCAATATGAACCACTAGTTTTCAATGGTAAATTGTAATTAACAACAACATAATCAAAAAAAATCATAAATAAAAAATAATAAAAAAAAATAAAAAAAGTAAAAACACAGAAGTGTTTCTTCGTTCCCCTCTACCATTAAAAAAATAAAAAAAATTATAAAAAATAAAAAAAAATCTCGTCTTTTTACGAACGTCATGTTACACATATGTAATTCTTGGAATTACACATGTGTAAAACAGAATTTACACATATGTAATGACTAATTTACACATGTGTAAATAACGGGTGGACGAATTTTTTTGAAAAAATATATCAATATGGTAGGCGTTGGAAAGATAAAAATAATGAAATTAATGGTGAAATTTTTATGAAAAAATAATGTCATGAAAAAAAGTTATGAACGTTTTAAAAAAAGGTGGAAGTGGCATGTGACTTGCATGTGACTAAAATGTGTGGTTGATATTGGTTCCTAGAGTTTCACTAAAAAGGGTAGTTCTCAAATAAACCCTACCCTAATATATATATATATATATAGTAGATATAGATATATAGATATATATTATATATATATATATATATATATATAGATATATAATATACTATATATATATATATATATATATATATATATATATATATATATATATATATTATATATATATATATATATATATATAATATTAGGTTATAGACTCGTGTATTACACGGGTTGTATGAAGCAGAACGATACAAAAATACACTCCAATAGATATACACAAAAGACGGCAAAGAGCGCATGTAAAATACAAATTTAAAATTTTTTAAATGATTAACAAAACTCCTTGAAGTTTAGATTCTCATGAATAAACATATTAGGATGTGTTTGGATATGAAGTCTACATGGTGAAATGTAAAAATTAATGAAACAACTATTCAACGAAAAGTATTCTCTACCGGTCCATGAAATGTCTGATAATTTACCTACAAATATATAGGAAAAACAATAATATGTCATCCAATTCTTTCATACATAATCAATCAAATTCAATTGTAAAAAACTGTAAATCAAATCCTTCATAACACAACATAGTTCAACCAAAAACCTTTGTAAGGAAAAGTTTAGAAAAATATAATTCAAATCCATCTAAATATGAGCAAAGTGTATATTAATTTTAGGAAAAGCTTAACATATTCTAATGTTGTAGTTAACAGTCCAAAATTCATCTTTATAATGAAATTATTTTTTTCTTCATGAAATTTAAGCATGGAACTAATCAAATTTTGATTAAATCAAACTTTAAAAATCAATCAGTATTGTTTCTAGACATATAAACAAACACCTACACATCAAGACCATTGTAAACATGAATCACTCCAAAATCTTCTTACTGCATCAAGAATCAAGATTTTTGTTTCCTTTGAAGCACCACAGCATGTTGCAACACCTACACATCAAGACCATTGTAAACAGTGCCAGTAAGACCGTTAAACAAATGACGGTCTCCAACCACATATTCAACAACATCCCAAAGTTTCTGCACATTAGTATGTTTACAAATAGAAATCATATTCTATACGTTAATAAGTTAGAAGCTATAGGAGGGGCTTATGAAACAAAACTACGTGAACAACATTCAATCCAAAAGAACATAATCCTATTATCTGCCTTATTTATGACATTGATAAACTCCCAATGAAGATCACTTCGAGAGAAAAACTCGACCTAGTTCAAATGACTACGAATCACCAGCTTCCTTAAACATTCATGTTTAAATAAATAAATGAGAGAATATATTTAAGTTCACGCAGAAGGCTAATTAATGATTCCAGTAGAAGCAAAAAAGTATCACTCTTGAACACCTAACATCAATTAGTCATAACACCACTTTGAAATTAAACTAACCTATCAACATCCTACATGGCTACATCCTCACATATCTTATTCAAAATCTAAATTATCTTTAACAAAAGCTTATTTTAAATAAATTGCAGCTTTATTTCAAGACATGAAACTTTAGTAATAACAATTTGAATATTTAAACATAAATACATCTATTAATCGATGAACACACAAGAAGGAAAAAACACAAAGGATTTTTAAATTGTCTAAAAACCCCTTCTATGCAAATTCATTGATCAGTTCATAAAATCCAAAAATCCTTCTAGCAAGACAACACTATTGAATAAAGATGCAATGAGAAGATAGAAGCAATCGATTTGTAATTCAAGAGATGTGATCAAGGGGATAAATCAAACCAAAACCAACGATTTCATAGGGTTAAACAGAACCAAAAAATATATTTAATAAAGCTAAATTTATTTCAGTCTCTTTGACCCATTTTCGTCATTACATTACCGTCCATGAAAAA
>CM046045.1:9311337-9583129 GCA_025215565.1 Flaveria ramosissima
ATTCTCAGTGGCTACCAGATGGAGATGAACATGCAAGGTTCATCAGGCAACTCCAACAATCAATTGGGTTCAGCCCTGCATGTGGTTGAAAGGGATAGCATAGAACCCCAACATCATCTCATATGCTACCCTGACAACTCACCAAAGGGTCCTTTCATCACCTTCCCAGAGACACCCAGGGAGAACTACACTCAAGGAAGCCCATTCCAGGAGACAAGCTCTTCTCAAGCCTTTGTGTATTCTGATGAAAATTGTGGTAACTCTCTTTTCACTCTTGAAGACCTGGATTGTATCCACCCAGATGATCTGTAATATATGGAAATAGTCCAACAGATGGCTCTTCTCACTCATAGAGCCAAGAAGTTCTACAAGAGAACTGGAAGGAGGTTTCCAAGCAATGCAACCAGTGGAAAGTTTGGCTTGAATAAAAACAAAGTCAAGTGTTACAACTGTAACTTGATGGGCCACTTTGCTAGAGAGTGTAAGGCACCTAAAACAAATGGTGGCCAAGCACAAACTAGACCAAACTACACTGACAAAGCCCCCTCAGAATGAGAAGCCAAAGCAACAAGCTGCTGTTGCTGTTGAAGAAGGAGGCTTTGACTGGAGCTTTCAGGTGGAAGATGCTTCTCCAAACCAAGCACTAATGGCAGATCATGATGAAGCAAGGTATTGGAACATCTCTGTACTCCTGAATGCATTACTAAAGTTAACAGATACAGGTCCTATAACTTGGAGATGAGATCTGATCTTGACTCCTTAAACATTTTAAAATATGATTTTAGAAAGTCTGAAAATGATTATAAACTAAAGATAGAGGACTTAGAGAAAACCATTTCAGTTCTAAAACATGAGCATATAGATTTTAGGACTCAAATCAAAGATCTCATAATCAAGCTGACTGAGCGCCAGGCTGAGCTTGTGATCAGCAAAGCCAGGGCAGAAAAGAGTCTTCTTGAAGAAGAGACCTTCAAGAACATGATATCCTCATCCATGCACAACAAGGTGTGTTATCAAAATAGTCAGGGACTGGGATCTAATGAGATAGCTCCTCCACACACAATCTTGTCTGTAAGTTCTCCTAGGTGTGGAACTTGTGAAGATGAGCTTCCTCTCATAGATCCTATAAGTGAAGAGAATGAAGAAGAGATAGTGAAGAATTCCTTTGAGAAGAGTGAAGAGGAGGATTCTAAGAAGGGCCACTATCTTTCTGAGGAGAAGAAGACGACTGTGATGACCAAGTCAATGAGAAAGAACTTGATCAGGAAGAGAAAAAAAAAGCAAGAAAGGCTCAAGAGATCAAGGATACTTTTGACTCTAAGCAGAAACAAGTTTTTATCTCTGTAGGGTTTGAAGTAGTAAAGGCTGAAGACATCAACCAAAACTCTTCAGCTAAGAGTTCTGGTTCTTGTTCAAATCATCTCAGTACCAAGAAGAAGACTGATCCGCTGTGTACCACTGCTGCACAGCCTGGACCATCAAACTCCAAGAACAGTTCCCAACCCATAAGAACTGTCTTAGCATCTGCAAAGATGAAGGTGGAGTGTAACTCCAGGATAATCAAACTTGAATCAAATCATGAAGAATTAAATCAAAATATGATAATCACAATCAAAACCCCTTTGATCTTCAATTAGATTGCAAAAATATGTGTATACAAATAATCCCTCAATCAATTGGTCATGCAACCATTAACCTAATTCTAATTACAATTAGGCTATTTGTAGTCTAGTTTAAGTTTCCATATTTACACATAACCCCCTAGACTATATATTTAGACTAAAACATGACTCAAAGAAAGTAAAATATATTTTGTTCATACAAAATATATTTATTACAATAAAACTCCTAGTCATCTAAATCTTCAACGTCTCGTCTCGGTTCCTCATCTCGAACGTGTCGGGTTTGACTTTTGTTGACTTTGACCGTGACGTTGACTTTGGTTGACTTTCACAGTGTTGATAATATAGACTATCTTTTACAGCTCCAACAATACTCCCCCTTAGTCTATCATTATCAACGTCTTTAAACGAAATCAGCATCGAGAAGTCAACTATAGAAAGATTTTCAATTTGAATCTTTCTGAATCTGACGAGAAAGATTTTTCATCTCATAAGCTCCCCCTATTTATATGCTCCCCCTTTTTGAGTGCATCCTTTGTGAGGATATTGGAACAACTTTTCCAAATCTCTAATCTCGAGTGCTTCAGAAGATGTAGGAGGAGGATTCCTAGCTCGGTATCTTCTGCAAACTTGAGGAACAGGTTCTCTGATCAGGTACACTACTCAACTGATGATCGGCCATCACTTACAGCAAAAATCTGAAACACATTCTCAAACACAATCTCGACATTTCTAATTAGATCATTTCATTTTAACAAAATAAACCTGTGCTTATCTGTGTGTGAAAAACAAGCGAATCCGTGTTCGTTTGTACGCAATTTCTGTGAAATGCTTGAAAAATGATAAAATTGTAACAGCATAATATGGAAGACCTAAAAGAAATTTTGAACTAAAAATTTATTATATTTTTATTTTTATTATATACATTTATTATAACATTTCTTTTTTTATCTATATTTTTTATAATCGAGAACTGAATCGATCATGAGATCACATCCTCAAGATATACTTTAGCACAAAGATGAATTTAATCATCGACAAGCAATGAGATCACACTGATAACTGAATCTAATAACAGTCTTTGAATGATTTTTGAAATTGTCAAACAGATCAATAACGATTGCTGGTATGTTTGACCACTTAAACTCATGCCCTATCTTTTTCAACAAGGAGAAGATGATTCGTTAAGGTTCGATTAAATGCTTTAGGATGCTAGGACCCCACAATTATTTGGCAAAAACCCTCACCCAACCTCAGGATTTCTTGAATTTTGTAATGATCTTTACAGAGCAAGGCTTGTACATTAGTGTGCAAGTGATTATCGACAGAATATTGCTTTCTGTGATGAATTCATCATTTAGATGATTTGACACTACTTAGACCAAAATGGTGAGAGCTCCAGGTCTATACTCACGTATAACAAAGGAGATGACCATTTAATCATGTGCCGATGAGAGCTCCAGGTCAAGACTATCATACAACAGAGGAGATCATCACTCCAGGTCAGTACTTCCGTACAGCAGAGGAGATTAGCACAAACACAAGACACATAAATACACCAGACATGACTCAAAGATATGGCTTATATGATTTATATCATGGTGGGTGAAAGATCAATTCTCAATCCAATTTTTGTCGGGACTCAGTTTTCGTGCAAGCCAAAATGATTGCGTAAATCCAGACATCCTTAAGCATATATTTTAATTTAAATCATTATGCTGTTGTCTACTTTATTCTTCAGGCTGAGTCTACCAAGCATATCATTAAAGAATCTGTTTGTTTTTTTCTTTT
The DNA here is from genome assembly GCA_025215565.1 of Flaveria ramosissima. NCBI lineage: Eukaryota > Viridiplantae > Streptophyta > Magnoliopsida > Asterales > Asteraceae > Flaveria > Flaveria ramosissima. The sequence continues at coordinate 9,314,751 of CM046045.1, forward strand.
ATTTGCAATTAAAAATAAGATACAAATCAGATAACAACATCAATTACGATCATTTCTCATTTTAAAACGCAAGTCATGCAAGAACAAGCATATGAAGAATATATACAATCATTTCTCATTATCTCGAAACAAGTTCCCAGTTCTATTTTATTTATATTTAACTCTCCCCCTAAATTTTTACTTTTGCAAACTTTTTTATTATTTTATTTTTATTATTTTTTATTTTTTTATTTTTTTATTTTTGTTTTTATTATTTTTTAATATTTTTTTTAATTTTTTAATTATAATTTTAATTTTTTTTAAACTGTACAAAATAGAAATTTATCAAAGAAAGTCTTCCAAACTACACTGATATGAAGATAAGAAATGAATTCTCAAGAAATATCAGTGACTATGAAGTGAGAACTATGATAATGCAGATAAAAATCCAGATTGTGGATATAATACCATGACCTTAACTTGTTTGTTCCGCCTCAAATTGGAATTAGGAACAATCCCTGTCAGTAATCCAGATTACTAACAGTCCTCCTGAATTGTTCCTGCACTCATTAACAAAGTAGTTTGAAAGGGGAACCCAGGCCATCGAAGTCCTAGGTGTTCCTTTTGCAATGGTAGAAGTAACCTGCTTCAACAAACAATTTGCTGAAATATCAGGGAGAACTTTATCCTTCTTTTTAATATTCCAAATTTGTTTTGGTTCAATTAACTTGGATTTGAATGAATTAAATTTGGAAATCATTTTCTGTTTAAGACCAAAAGGAAAAGAATTTGGTTTTAAACCTTTGGTCATTTTCATCTTTGAATCATGTGAAACCAGCTTCACATGAAAAGGTTTGGATGGAGGGTTTTCCATCCAACCATTCAAAGATGTTTGCTTTTTACCTCTTAATCCAGAGAAGCAACCCGTGTTGCCTTTACCATCTGGAACGTTCTTTGTAGACTTACAGCTGGAGAAGCAATTCGTTTGCCTTTACCATCCGTAGCAAGCCTTTGAGGACATTTCTTAATCACATGACCTTCTTTTCCACACTCAAAACAAGCCTTGAAAGGCTTTTGATTCTTTGTAGTCTCGTGTTGTGCAGGTGCTGAGAAGGATTGCTTTGAGCTTGTAGCAGATTCTTGCTTGTTTTGGCATTTGCTATGCTGAACAGGGAATGAGATTTTCACTGATTGACTGGGTTGCTTTGCAATTGGAGAAGAGATCTGTATTGGTCTTAATTCAGCTTTTGGAAGCTTTTGAGACTTGAGAATGTCAGGAGATATATTGATCTGTGAGGAACCAACACGCTCCTTTGTGTTTGATTCATCATCTGAGCTTATCCAGTCTCGTATACACAAATCTTCTTCCAAAGGATCTTGATTGGCACCTCCTATAGTGTCGGCTTCGGTTATAGGATTTTGATTGCCTGACGATTCAACAACTGTTCCTTCTTTGACAAACCTGACAGGAACAAACGAAGGAATGTTACCTGTTTTTGAATTTGTTGAAGAAGGTTGGAGAAGTAACTGATATTGGTGAAGAAGCATCAGAAGTGGAATCATCATTAATCTTCTTATCAGATCCTTGCCTGAGGAATCCCAAACCTACAGAAGAATCCTGCACATCTCTAACTTCTTTAAGATTAACACTGCTTAAACTTGCATTTAAATGATTAGTTTCTGCAGCTTCAATCAAATCATTTGTTGAATGAGGTCTGGGGATTGGTGAATAACATAAAGTAGAAGGAGGTGGAACTGAATTAAATATAGTTTCACCATTAGATTTATATCCAATCCCATGTTTTACCCGCACCCCTTGTTGTTTAGCAATAAGTTCATCCTTTTTCATGTGAGAAAGGGTCCATTTATCAAGCTTTGTTTGAACCTGAGTTGTTTCAAATTGAGCTAAAACAGCCCTCTCTCTCAAAATATTAATTTCAACGTTACGCTCCAAAATGGTTCTTCTTAAAAGATCATTTTCAGCCAATGCTTCATTAAGTTTTCTTGAAAAAGCAATTTCATTTTTCTTTAATTCCTGATTGATTGTTTTTAATTCTTTTTCATTTTCCAATAACAATCTGTTTGCCTTATAAATCCCAAATAACCGGATTTTGCATGACGAAGAACACATATCCTGAACAGTCTCATAAGGAAGACCCATGATAGTTCGTTCTGCAGCTAAGCTCTTTTCACAGTTGCAAGCCCATGTGATTTGTTGTTGTTCCTCTTCTTTGACCTTCAGCATCTTGTCAGCCTCAGACTCTTTCTCTCTTTTATCAGCTTTTCCAGCATTATCATCATCGGTTCTCACAGACTCTGGTTTACTGTCATTGTCGACTCTTAAAACTTCACGATTCTCTTCAATAGTTTCTCTGAATTTAGAGTTTAAATCCGAATCAGTTCTCAATAACTTCAACTATTCAATCATCTCTGTTTTGTAATCAAGTATGCTTGTTACAGAAGAAACAAGATCAATATTAAGGTTGTTGGTTTGATGTGGGAACACGGCTTGCTGAAATTCTTTTATTTGAATATCCAGCTCGAGAGATTTTAGTCTGTTGATCATATCCATAAGTTTTGTGTCGACATAACCTCTTTCTTGCTTCAACATTTTAACTTGATAATTCCATGTAGACGGAAGCGAGTCAAGAAGCTTTTGAATCTGTTCATGATTACTGAGATCTGGAACATGCTTCTTTAGATTATTTGCCACCTTTAAGAATCGATCAATCAAATCTGTCAATTTTTCTTTCTTCATTGCTGCAAAAGAGTCAAACCGGCTTTGTGCCGTAGTGAGATTATCTGATGTAAAGTCTTCTGAAGATGACATTATATTGTTAAAAAAAACTTGAACAATTAAACGCCCCAAAAATATTTTTCCCAAATTTTTTTTGAATAATTCTCCCCCGGGAAAAAATATATTCTTTTTAAATGTCACGCTAGACAATCTTAGCAACTGGGGATGAACTCAATCTTGCAAAATCGATGAAAATTTCTTTATCGGGATGAACTCAATCAATCCCAACTAAAGGGAAAAAGTCATCTTTAACATTCGAATTTCGCTGAAGAAATGATAGTTTCGCCGAAATTATAGTTTCGCAGAGCTAGTTTCGCTGAGAACTCTAGTTTCGCTGAGCCGACAGTAGTTTCGCTGGAAATTTCAGCAGCAGTTTCGCTAGCCGAATGTCACAAATGGCTTAGTTTCGCTGATAAGTTCGCACGAAACAAGCTTGAACTTTCGTTCAACGATACTTTCGGCAGCAATGTCGCTTGTAAATCACCTACAAGCACTGTTGAACTTTCGTTCAAGATCACTACTTTCGCTGAGGTGCTGAAATTAACTACAAAGTGTAAAACACATGTAGTTTCGCTGAAAGAACATGCAGTTTCGCTGGAAGAACTCGTAGTTTCGCTGGACGAAGCTGAAAAGCTTTTTCAACACGAAATCAATCTGAAATCGCCCAAATCTCAACAAATTTGAAATCTGATGGCTAACAGAGCTTTCCCAACCAATAACAAGCAAACTTCAATCAATTTCCATATCAATAACACTCAAATCTGATCCGAAATTGATGAAAACTTGATATTGAACAAAAACAACCAAAACCTCAACTTCACTCTCTATAAATCTTCAAATCTTCAGTGAATTTGATCCAAAATGGCTCTGATACCAAATTGTAACTCCAGGATAATCAAACTTGAATCAAATCATGAAGAATTAGATCAAAATATGATAATCACAATCAAAACCCATTTGATCTTCAATTAGATTGCAAAAATATGTGTATACAAATAATCCCTCAATCAATTGGTCATACAACCATTAACCTAATTCTAATTACAATTAGGCTATTTATAGTCTAGTTTAAGTTTCCATATTTACACATAACCCCCTAGACTATATATTTAGACTAAAACATGACTCAAAGAAAGTAAAATATATTTTGTTCATACAAAATATATTTATTACAATAAAACTCCTAGTCATCTAAATCTTCAACGTCTCGTCTCGGTTCCTCGTCTCGAACGTGTCGGGTTTGACTTTTGTTGACTTTGACCGTGACGTTGACTTTGGTTGACTTTCACTGTGTTGATAATATAGACTATCTTTTACAGCTCCAACATGGAGAAGTGATGTGACCAAAGACAGTCTTGCTCTCATAAGGAGACTGTTGTGAAGAAGAAAATGTTGTGTGTCATGTGGAAAAGTACCTCTCACATTGCTAAGGATTGTCCATACAATCCTAAAAGTACTGTCTATATGACCAAGACAAAGACTCAAAGAGTTTCAAGAAGATTCAAGCTTCGGAAGGAAAGTCTGTTTCCTTCGGAAGCTCCAAATCAAAGAAGAAGGCAAATGGAACATTACCTTCGGAAGAGAAGTTGGTCTCGGAAGAAAGGAATTCTTTCGAAGCACTGAAGTCTGCTGCAGTGACCGTAGAATCTTCCGAAGGTTCAGTCATCAAAACTTCTGAAGTCCCAAAAGCTTCCGAAGTTTTGAAGGTCAAGTCCAAGACTCCAAAGGTGGTGTGGAAGTCTAAGAAAGACCAAGTGACTGAAGTTTCTCCATCAACAACAGCTCAAGATCCTTCTAGCACAACCATAGGATCTATTACCGTTGCATTACCTTTTATTACACTTAGTGAGCCTAAGACAAATAAGGCTTGGGTTTCCAAATGTAGCTAATCATTTTCTTTGTGCAGGAACATCTCAAGACAAACAAGAATGTCTGGATCATTGATAGTGGCTGTTCCAGGCACATGACAGGCAATAGGTCACTACTCCATAACTTTGGGAGGATTGATGGAGGACCAGTTGCTTTTGAAGGAGATGAAGGTGGTTACATTTCTGGAAGGGGCAAGGTCACAAATGGTAAGCTCAGCATTGAAAAGGTAAACTTTGTCAAGGAGCTTGGGTACAATCTTCTGAGTGTATCTCAATTTTGTGATCAGAGTCATAACATGCTCTTTACTGAGCATGAGTGCATTGTTCTCAAGCCTGGAGTGGTCATTCCTCATGAGCACATCCTGCTTAGAGCCCCCAGGAAAGGGAACATGTACAAGATGGATAAGAAACATCTCCCTCCGGAGAAGTTTCATGCTTTCTATCTAAAACAAATAGTGATGAGTCTTTCCTATGGCATAAAAGAATATGCCATGTAAACTTTAAGGACATGAATAAACTAATTAAACATGATTTGGTAACTGGAATGCCAAAGAAAGAGTTTACAAGTGATGATCATTGTGTTGCATGCCTGAAAGGGAAGCAACATAAGGTATCTCACAAGCCTAAGGAAAAGAACTCCATCACTACTCCCCTACACTTATTACATATGGATCTCTTTGGCCCCACCAGTGTAATGAGTCTAGGAAGGACCTCTTATTGTTTGGTGATCACAGATGATTTTACAAGATTCACTTGGGTTTTCTTTCTTAGAACTAAGGATGAGACCCCTGAGATTCTGAAGAATTTCATCTTAAAAATTGAGAATCAAAGTGATCACAAGGTCAAAACCATAAGATGTGATCAAGGGACTGAATTCAAGAATCAAATCCTAGATACATTTTGTGATGAAAAAGGTATTACAAGACAATATAGTGCTCCCAGAACTCCTCAGCAAAATGGTGTTGCTGAGAGGAGAAACAGGACACTAATTGAAGCTGCAAGAACTATGTTGTCTGACTTTAAAGTGCCCATCACCTTCTAGGCAGAGGCAGTAAACACTGCTTGCTATGTGCAAAACATAGTTGTAGTAGTTAAGACACATGGTTAGACTCCTTATGAACTTTGGCACAAGAGAAAACCTTTCATTGGTTTTCTCAGGTCATTTGGATGTCCTTGCCCCATCTTGAATACTAAAGATCAAATTGCCAAGTTTGCTGAGAAATCAGATAATGGACACTTCATTGGATACTCTTCCCAAGCTAAAGCTTATAGAGTATACAATCTCAGAACTAGAATTGTTGAGGAGTCAGCAAATGTGACTTTCAATGAACACACACCCTTTGTGGCTGGTTCCGGTCCTGATTGGCTATTTGATCTTGATTTAGTTACCAACTGTTTTAACAAATCTTGTGAGAATGTTTCAAGATCTGCAGAAAATTTGAATACAGGTGATCCTGATCCAAGATTTAAGCTAGGAAGACCTTCAACTCATACATCTTCAGCTCCAGTTGTAACTACTTCAGCAAATGAGGTCTCTATCAGCACTACAATGACAAATTCAGCTGATACATCTGGGGTGCCTTCAAATTCAAGCTCAGAGGCTCCACAACCAGATAAAGATACCTTAATTGTGGAAGACAACAATGGTGATGGTGAAAATGATCAGGAATTCCTTGATGCTAATAACCACACCATAGATGACAACATCAATGATGTCACACACTCATTGGATCAAGTTAATCTTGATAAGTGTGGTGCTGTGGAGGGTGAATCATCTATGCCAGATCTAAATTTCTCAAATTTGGATCTTTCTCAGCAACTTGCTGTGATCCCTCAGCTTAGGATCCACAAGTCTCACCCCACCACAAACATCATTGGAAATGTTGTCACAGGGGTAAGAACAAGAGGACAAACCCATGAAGCAAATGTTTGTCTTCACTCTTGTTTCTTATCCCAGATAGAGCCAAAGAAAGTTGATGAGGCTCTAAAGGATGGAAGTTGGGTTGAAGCTATGCAACAAGAGTTGCTTCAATTCAAAAGGCAAAAAGTTTGGAACCTTTGTTCTTTTCCTCATGGGAAGACTACCATTGGAACTAAGTGGGTGTTTAGGAATAAGAAGGATGATAGAGGCATTATCATCAAGAATAAGGCAAGACTAGTTGTTCAAGGATACACACAAGAAGAAGGGATTGACTATACTGATATCTTTGCTCCTGTAGCAAGATTAGAAGCTGTTAGGATATTCCTGGCATTTGCTGCATCCAAGAACTTCAAGGTCTTTCAACTTGATATGAAGTGTGCTTTTCTGTATGGAGTGATTGATGAAGAGGTGTATGTCAAACAACCACCTGGCTTTGTAGACCCTGATCATCCTAATTATGTCTGCAAGCTTGACAAAGCTCTTTATGGGCTGCATCAGGCACCCAGGAAATGGTATGAGACATTGTCTGAGTATCTTTGTAAACATGGATACAGGAGAGGTACTATAGATGGAACTTTCTTCATCAAAGGACAGGGAAATGACTTATTGCTAGTTCAAGTGTATGTAGATGACATCATCTTTGGTTCAACTAATCCAAAGCTCTGCAAAGACTTTGAGAAGCTAATGAAAGACAGATTTGAAATGAGTGCAATGGGAGAACTCAATTTCTTTGTGGGAATTCAAGTGAAGCAAGTTGAAGATGGCATCTTCATAAGTCAGTCAAAGTATGTTCAGGACATACTCAAGAGGTTCAACATGAATGATTGTAAGATTGCTAAGACACCCATAGCTAGAAACCACTCCCTTGGACCTGATCTTGAGGGGGAGTGTGTAGATGAACACTTATACAGGGCTATGATTGGGTCTCTTATGTATCTTACAACTAGCAGGGCTGATATCATGTTTGCTACATGTATTTGTGCAAGATATCAAGCCAACCCTAAGATGTCTCACCTAATCACTATCAAAAGGATTTTAAGATACCTCAAAGGTGCTTCAACACTTGGTTTATGGTATCCAAAGAATCCTGACTTCAATTTGTATGCTTATACAGATAGTGATTATGGTGGTTGCAACATGACTGCAAATTCTACATCTGGGGGATGTCAATTCCCTGGTGGAAGGGTTGTCTCATGGCAATGCAAGAAACAATCCTGTGTGTCTGCATCAACTGCTGAGGCTGAATACATTGCTGCTGCAAGTTGCTGTGCTCAAGTGCTTTGGATTCAAAATCAAATGCTGGACTATGGATTTAACTTCAAGGAGACTCTTATCCACATAGACAACAATAGTGCTATCTCTATCATTGAGAACCCTGTGCAGCACTCAAGGACCAAACACATCAATATCAGGTATCATTTAATAAGAGATAACTATGAAAAGGGATTAATTAAACTAGTCAAAGTTCATACAGATGAACAATATGTTGATCTGTTTACAAAAGCTTTTGATGAATAGAGATTTAAATATCTAATATCAGCTATTGGGATGATTAACTTTGAGTAGATCTTTTCTTAAAACTAATTCTAATTATTTCTTAAAATATGCGCGTCCTAAGTTGTCTAGTTCATCACTTTCATAAGCTCATGTTTTCTTTGGATATCAAATCCTTTTTGAAGACTTTCCTTAGATTTTTGAAAATTTTCTGATCCTTCGGAAGATATATTTTTACCTTCAGAAGAAAATCATGTCTTCAAAATAAATAATTGTCTAAAAAATTTTACCTTCGAAAGAAGTCTCAATCTATCTTCTGAAGCTTAAATACTTGTCTCAGACACTTATTTGTTTTTAAGGACTTTTTTCTTCCGAAGCAAAATTAACTCTTGGAAGCTTTATTGTTTTATAGACAGAGCATTCAAGTGTTTATTTCTCTTCCGAAGCAAAATATTCAAGATTCTCTGGAAAATCTTCCGAAGTCATTTTAGCTTCGGAAGTTTTTTCATTAAAACTTCCGAAGATAATTTACCTTTGGAAGCTTTTCGAATTCCAAGAAAACTACTTTTTGAGCAAAAGTAAACTACTTTTTCAGAGGTGGGACCGACATTCGGATTCCAAAGTTTATCCTCTTTCATTAACTTCGGTTCAAAATCCTTTTCACATAAATACCCAACGGTTCCCCCTCTCCCTCTCTATCTTCTTTAATTCTACTATTCCTCAAACCTAATTCCCAAACCGCCTTTACTTTTCACCTTTCTTCATCCTTAAGCTTCTCAAATGGCCAATCTTAACCGCAGAAACAACCCAGATTTATCCATGCAACTTCACAGGCAACACAATCAGGTTGCTCTGTTAAGCTCTGAGAAAGATGAAAGTTTCTCAGAGATTTGCCAGTTCTTAGCTCTATCAAATTACTTCACCTCCCTAACCATTGATCCTACTCTCTCTGAGGATCATCTGCTTGAATTCTTGAAGACCTGCCAAGAGGTCATCTTGGATGGGGAGAAGGCACTGTCTGCCACAGTGCAAGGAAGGACAATCTTCATCACTCTGGCCATCATCAACACTCATTTGCAGCTGGATGATGAAGAATGTGAGTTGTCCTTCCCAAAGGAAGCTGTCAATCATCCTTTGAGCAGATGGGCTATGAGGGAGATTTCTCTGTAAAGACCTTCAGGAAAGGGAAGGTCTCATCCCAGTGGAAATACCTACTCCATGTGGTTATCCACAGCTTGTCAAACAAGCATGGAGGATGGGACCAGATTCCTGAGGATCTCTCCTTCATACTGCATGGAATGTTTCAAGGGGTCAAGTTCAGGTACTCTCAATTTGTCTATACCAATTTGCTTGCTAACTTGGACTCCTTAGAGTATTATATGTTTCCTAGATATGTTCAACACATTCTTAACTGTGAACTGGGCTCATTGTTGAGGGAAACAGATAATATTCCTAAATTGGGACAGATGAAGCCCGACATATTTAAAATCATGAAGAAGCCAACTGTAGGCTTCTCAGGGGTAGAAACAGCCCTTGTCCCCAAAATGTTAGAGCTCATTGCTCAAGGTGACAACCTAGCAACACAAGCTAGTGTTGAACCCAAACCTCTTTTATCCTTACCTCTAAAAAGACCAGAAATCACCCTCACCTACCAAAGAAAATCCAAACGAACCCCTGCTCAGGCTATTGAGTCTGTGCAGGCCCCCATATACTCAACCTTACAGGAAGAAGTGATACTAGAGCTCCCACTTCCCCTGAGGAGCAAACCACTCCCATCTCTTCAACTATCAGGGCTGAGCTTCCTTATGCTCACCCTGATGAGCTCACAAGCCCAACTGCCTTAAGCCTTCACTCTGAGTCTCAACACTCAAGTGAACAACCTTCAGGGGACAGTTACCATCCCCAGCCTTTAGATTTAAATCAACTCATTCCCAACCTATCCTTCTATACTGATGAAGACTTAGGTTTCAGTGAGTACCATGAGTCTCTCTTCTCTTCCCCTACTCAAAGAGAGATGAGTACTCCTGAGTCTCCTCAGTCTATCCAATATCAGTCACCTATAACTGAGGTGGACACTTCTGAACCTGTTCAGGATGTCCATATGGAAGAGGCTCTCACTTCTGCAAGTGATTACATCATTAAGAAGAGCTCAACCAGGAACACAAGAACCTGTGGATGTGATTGATCTATCCTCCAGTTCACATATGCAAGTAGGTGATGCTACCAAAAAGGGGGAGAAAGTCATTGCAGCCACAGAACCTGGGAGTTCTTCACAGAGAATGGACATTGAGGACTCATCATCCTCACTTGCAATTTTGCATTCTCAGCAACTTCCTCAAGTTCACATTAATGTGGACTCTATAGACTCTATCATCAGGAGTCTCTTTGAGGAAGGTATACCAAGGGCTATGTCATCCTCACCTCAAGGAACTTCAAACTACATCATTGGGTGGAGGTATGATGCTGATAGAAGTGCCCTTATTTTTCACAGAGTTCAAGGGCAACAAGAAGTATTTGATTTTCAAACCTTGAACTTCTATGAAGGTCTGGATCTAGTCAACATGCCACTTATCAACCCAAGCAAATCAAGACAAGCTGACAGACTGGCTCAAAGAATCCAAGACAGGATCACTGCAGAGTTCAGCTTAAGAAGGAGACTTAGGCAATCAGGTAATGCCTTCGGTCAACTGGATGTTGAGGCAGACCCTAAGATTAGTTTCATAGGGGAAACCTTGACTGAAGGCCCATTGGCAGAACCTGAGACCCCTGTCTCATCATCATCAACTGCTGCAGAGATCCACATTTCTTCTGAGATACCTGCTGGTGAAGGTGCTTCTCAACCTCTCTCTGGCCAGAGCATGGATGCTACACCAAGCAATGAAGGCCAAACCTCTATCCACCCTAAGTCACAAAGGTCTGTTGGTGACAAAGGGAAAAGGATTTTGACTCCTGAGGAGATTGAGGAGGAGGAGAGAGAGAAGAAAAGGAGACTGAGGGGAGAAAGTTCCTCTACTGAGTCTTTCAAGACTCATGGAGCCTGCTATCAGGGCTGCCCCAGACCAGATACTCAGAATGATGAGTTAAGGGTAGTCAGGATAAATTATCTGCAGTCAAGGAACTATGACATAGACAATATCATTTCTCTCCCCTTAGATGAGCTAAATGAACTGGCTGACATGGAAGTGTCAAGAGAGATGAAAGAAAAAGGGGATGCAAGGTTACTTCTCCAATTCAAAGAGGAGAAGAGACAGAAAAGACTCAACAACCATGCTCCTACTCTCTCCCTAGTTCAAGAAAGTACTGTACAAGAAGATGTGGTTCAACAAGAACCTCAGGTAGACAAAGAAGAAGATAGGATCAAAATGATCAACTACCTGAGTGCCAAGGCTTCTATCAGGCAGATGCACTTCTTCCCGTGTCCTATGACTATGTTGAGTTTGAGTACTTAAAACAACTTGAGCTTGAGTTAGTCAAAGACAGAAAGACAACTAAGAAGAAGCTAAGGGAAGAAGCTGCAAAGTCAAGAACCATCATCCAAAAGAGTATGAAGAAGTCTGCTGACAGACAAAGGATGATGAGCTTCTTGAAGCTGTATGGATTCTCCAGAAGGAGACTTGGCCCTATGTCTCTATCCACAATGGATGAGCATATAAGGGTAATCAAGCAGAAGATCAAGAGTGGAGAACTGAGTGACTTACACTCTCTTCCAAGTCAAGTCCCACCTGAAGTGGAGGTTAAGGTTGAACAACCTGAGACAACACAACCCGGACCTCCTGCTGAGCCTCAACAAGCTTCATCTTCTGATCCACAACAGGGTCAAACTCCCTCTCCTTCTGAACCTGTGAGGGAGGAACACCCAACTGAGAAAGACAAGGATGATTAACAAGGTGCTGCAGACCAGTCTTCTCAGTTAAAATCATCTAAGAGGAAGAAGAGGATGGCTTCTAAACCAAAGTCTAAGAAGAAGAAGCCTGAATCATCTACCTCTACACCTCAGGCTGAGTCAGATCAACCTGAGGAAGTGCATGAAGAGGCAGCCCAATCAACTCCAATTCAAGTGGCTTCTCTTGCAGCTAAGACACCCATCTTATCCTGGACCTTCTCTACCAATCCAGAAAGATGGCATGTAATCAGAGATCAAGGTGTTGAGAATGTCTATACATGGCAAGACAAAATCAACTTACCTCTACATGATCTCTTTGAGATGAGAAGATACTATGAAAGTCTGAATGATCCTGATCATCTAATGAAGAAGGGTATGGTCATCATTGTGCTGAAGACTACTAACATCTGAAGATCTTCTAAATGTTTTGATAGCATTAGCCTAGGGGGAGTTTGTAAGGATTCCTTTAAGTCTAATGCAAACCAAAACATCCAAAGTCCCTCTGCAAGCAATGCACTAAAGAACTGAAGTAGAATTGCTTCGGAAGTTTTACACCATGCACTAGAAATATTCTAAGTGTAAAATCTTCCAAAGCCAAGACCAATATCTTCCGAAGCCAAATATGAAGTCTTCCGAAGCCTCAAAGACAAAGTCTTCCGAAGCTTAATCTTATGAAGACAGATTTCTTTCGACGACTTTTAGTAACATGTTTTATCTGATGTACTGTTCCATAAAGCTGGACACCTTTCCGCTGCATCTCTGTAAAGTCACCAACTTACATGAGTTGGTGAAAGGTCCATGCTTTTTGTAACTGTACATTGAGGTCTTGAGTCCATTCTTTCTACTTTATGTACTTTTATCCTTTTTGTAATATATTAGGATGTGAGCTATGGCATGTCATAGTCACAAGTCAAAAGGCAGATATGCCTTTTGATTCTACAATTGATTTTGTTTGTGTCTAGTCAATTGCATCCAGCTGGCTTTCAAAGTATAGCCGGCTGTAGGTTGTAGTATAAGTATTCCATGTTCTAGTATCTTTCTTTATGCTTTGTAACACTTGTAATAGAACTTGAGAAAGCAATATACTGCATCCTTGAAACCCAATCTCTTGTTCTGTCTCTTACTTGTTACTTGTGTTCTTAGTATCATTATTGTGGTTTAATCCAGTTTACTGTTTGATTAAGTTTGGTTAATCTCCTCTTTGTGTTGTTGTGCTGTAAGTGACCACCCTTCACCGGTCCTGCACAATGTGTCTGTTTCAACAGTAGAAGCTGAGTATATAGCAACATCAACTTGTTGCTCTCAAGTTCTCTGGATATACAATAAGATGCTTGACTATGGTCTTAACTTCTTGCACAACCCAATTCATATTAACAACAAAGCAACAATGTTTATCACAAATAATCCAGTTCAGCACTCATAAACAAAACATATTGAAATTTGATATCATTTTTGCAGGACCAGTGAAGGGTATGCAATTACAACACAACAACACCATGAGGAGAGTTCTTTAGAACACTTAACAGATCAAATAGGGAACTGGTTGCTTAAGTGAAAGATGCTAAGAACACAAGTAAAAATAAGACTGAACAAGATAGCTAACAACACAAGTATTTGGTTTTCAAGAATGTTGTATATTACTTCTCAAGTTCTTTTACAAATGTTACAAAGCATAGATAGAAAGTTACAAGTACTTGAGATACTTTATACTACATCCTACAGCCGGCCATACTTTGAAAGCCAGCTGGATACATAAGACTAGACAACAACAAAATCAAATGTAGAGTCAAAAGGCAAATTGCCTTTTGATTAGTGACTATGACATGCCATAGCTCACATCCTAATATATTACAAAAAGGATAAAAGTACATAAAGTAGAGTCTAAGTGTTTTCACCAACTCATGTAAGTTGGTGACTGAATAGTGTTGTAGCTGAAAGGTGGTCCAACTTTATGGTAAAGTACATCAGATAAAAGCATGTATCTAAGTGTTTTTGAAAGAAATCTGTCTTCGCTCTTTGGTTTCGGAAGACTTTGTCTTTGAAGCTTCGGATGACTTCACTTTTGGCTACAGAAGATGTTGGTCTTGACTTCAGAAGATTTTACACTTAGAATATTTCTAGTGCAAGGTGTAAAACTTCCAAACCATTTCTACTTCTGTTCTTCAGTGCATGCATGGAGAGAGACTTTGGATGTTTTGGCTGCATCAGACTTATAGGAATCCTTACAAACTCCCCCTTGGCTGATGCTACCAAAACATTTGAAGATCGTCAGCTTTTGACAGTCCTTATTATGATGATGACCATGCCCTTCTTCATTAGATGGTCAGGATCACTCAGACTGTCATAGTATCTTCTCATCTCAAAGAGATCATATAGAGGTAGGTTGAATAGGTCTTGACATGTGTAGAAATCTTCACCACCTTGATCTTTGATCACATGCAATATCTCTGGATTAGTTGTGAAGGTCCAGGATAAGATGGGTCTTTCAGATGCAAGAGGAGCCACTTGAATTAGAGTTGATTGGGCTGCATCTTCATGCACTTCCTTAGGTTGATCTGACTCAGCCTGAGGTATAGAGGTGGATGATTCAAACTTCTTCTTATTCTTTGATTTTGGTTTAGAAGCCATCCTCTTCTTCCTCTTTGAGGAATTTAACTAAGAAGACTGGTTTGCAGCACCTTGTTGAAAGTCTTGTCTTGCTCAGTTGGGTGTTCCTCCCTCACAGGTTCAGATAGAGAGGGAGTTTGACTCTGCTGTGGATTAGAAGATGAAGCTTGTTGAGGCTCAGCAGGAGGTCCAGGTTGTGTTGTCTCAGGTTATTCAACCTTAACCTCCACTTCAAGAGGAGCTTGACTTGGAGGGGAGTGTAAGTCAATTAGCTCTCCACTTTTGATCTTTTGCTTGATTACCCTGATGTGCTCATCCATTGTGGATAGAGACATAGGGCCAAGTCTCCTTCCGGAGAACACATACAGCTTCAAGAAGCTCATCTTCCTTTGTCTGTCAGCAGACTTCTTCATACTTTTTTGGATGATGGCTCTTGACTCTGCAGCCTCTTCCCTCATCTTTCTTTTTGTTGCCTTTTGTTCTTTGAGTACTTGAAGTTCAAGCTGTTTGAGATACTCAAACTCAATGTACTCAAAGGACAAGGGAAGAAGTGCAGATGAGGTTCATTGTCTACATGAGGTTCTTGTGTAGCTGCCACAGTCTCTTGCACATGGCTTTCTTGAACTAGGGAAAGAGTAGGGACATGCTTGTATAATCTTTTATGTCTCTTCTCCTCTTTGATTTGGAGAAGTAGCCTTGCATCCTCTGCTTCCTTCATCTCTCTTGACACTTCATGTCAGCCAGTTCATTAAATTCCTCTAAGGGGAGAGATATAATCTCATCAACGTTATAGTTCCTGGTCTGTAGGTAAGTAATCCTGACGGCCCTTAACTCATCATCTTGAGTGTTTGGTCTAGGGGCAGCCCTGATTGCAGTTTGCATGAAGCCTGAAGACCCAGAGGAACTTTCTCCGCTTAGCTTCCTCTTCCTCTCTCTCTCCTCCTCCTCAATCTCCTTATGAGTAAAATCCTTTTCCCATTTTCACCCACAGACCTTTGTGACACAGGGTGGAGAGAGCTTTGGCCTTTATTGCTTGGTGTAGCTTCCAAGCTCTGGCAAGAGAGAGGTTGTGATACACCTTCACCAGCAGGTTTCTCACTGAGGGAATGGATTTCTGAAGTAGTTGTTGGTGTGATAGGGCTCTCAGGCTCTATCACTGGGCTTTCAGTCAAGGTTTTGCCTTTGAAGTTAATCTTAGGGTCTGCCTCAACATCCAGTTGACCAATGACATTACCTAATTGCCTTTGTCTCCTTCTTAGACTGAACTCTTCAGTAATTCTGTCTTGGATCCTTTGTGCTAGCCTGCCAGCTTGTCTAGATTGACTTGGGTTGACAAGTGTTATGTTGATCAGGTCAAGACCTTCATAGTAGTTCAAGGTCTGAAAGTTGAACACATCTTGCTGCCCTAGAACTCTTTGAAGAATGAGGGCTCTTCTATCAGCATCATACCTCCACCCAATAATGTAATTTGAAGTTTCTTGGGGTGGGGATGATATAGCCCTTGGAATGCCTTCCTCAAAGAGACTATGAATGAAGGAGTCTATGGAGTCCACATCAATGTGAACTTGAGGAAGTTGCTGAGTATGTACAATTGCAAGTCAGGATGGTGAGTCCTCAATGTCCATACTCCCTAAACAACTCCCAGTTCTATGACTGTAATGACTTTCTCCCCCTTTTTGGTGGCATCACCCTCTTGCATAGGTGAGCTAGGAGTTAGGTCAATCACATTCACAGGTTCTTGTGTTCTTGGTTGAGCTCTCCTTAAAGGTCTCCCACCTAGTTTTTCCCTGAGATAAGAAATCTCAAGTTGCTGATCATTGACCCTGTTATGCAGGGTAGTCACCTGAGATTCAAGGTGACTAACCTTAGAGACAAAATAGGTGCATGTTTTTGATAGTTTTTGCACCTTTAGTCTCAAGTTCCCCTCATCTTTATCAGAAGAATCATTGGGGGATGAGAGAATTGGACCAAAATCCTCTCTCTCACCACCAGCTTCAGGTTCTTGGCTGCTGGATTTCCTCTGCTCTCTAACAGCCTCAATTGAAGTGTCAATGGGCTGAGTTGCCATGGTTGAGGTCTTAATGATGTAATCACTTGCAGAAGTGTTAGCCTCTTCCATATGGATCTCCTGAACAGGTTCAGGTTGATCCACCTCAGTAATGGGTGACTGATGTGGGCTAGACATAGGGGACTCAGGACCACTCATCTCTCTTTGAGTAGGGGAAGAGTAGAGAGACTCATGGTACTCACTGAAACCTAAGTCTTTATCAGTATAGAATTCAAGGTTAGGAATGGGTTGATTTAAGTCTAAAGACTTGGGATGGTAACTGTCCTCCGAAGGTTGTTCACTTGAGTGTTGAGACTCAGAGTGAAGGCTTAAGGTAGTTGGGCTTGTGAGCTCATTAGGCTGAGCATGAGGAACCTCAGCACTGATTCTTGAAAAAATGGGAGTGGTTTGCTCCTCAGGGAAAGTGGGAGCTCTAGTATTAACTTCCTCCTGTATAGGTGAGTGTATGGGGGCCTGCACAAGCTCAATAGCTTGAGCAAGGGTTTGTTTGGATTTTCTTTGGTAGGTGAGGGTGATTTGTGGTCTTTTTGGTGGTTGGGAGGTAGAAGGTGTGGGTTCAACACTAGCTTCTGTTGCTAGGTTGTCACCTTGAACAATGAGCTCTAACATTTTTGGGACAAGGGTTGTTTCTACCCTTGAGAAGCCTACAGTTGGCTTCTTCATTATTTTAAAGGTGACGTGCTTCATCTGTCCCAATTTAAGAATATTACATGTTTCCCTCAACTGTGAGCCCAGTTCACAGTTGAGAATGTATTGAACATATCTAGGAAGCATGTGATACTCTAAGAAGTCCAAGTTAGCAAGCAAATTTGTGTAAACAAACTGAGAGTACCTGAACTTGACCCCTTGAACCATTCCATGAACTATGAAGGAGAGATCCTCAGGAATCTGGTCCCACCCTCCATGCTTGTTTGACAAGCTGTGGATAACTACATGGAGAAGGTATTTCCACTAGGGTGAGACCTTCCCTTTCCTGAAGGTCTTTACAGAGAAATCTCCTTCATAGCTCATCTGCACAAAAGAATGATTAACAGCTTCCTTTGGGAAAGACAACTCACCTTCTTCATCATCCAGCTGAAGATGAGTGTTGATGATGGCCGGAGTGATGAAGATTGTCCTCCCCTGCACTGTAGCAGACAGTGCCTTCTCCCCATCCATGATGACCTCTTGACAGGTCTTCCAAAATTCAAGCAGATGATCCTCATAGAAAGTAGGATCAATGGTTGGGCAGGTGAAGTAGTTGAGTAAATCCAGAAAACAGCAAACCTCTGAGAAACTAGCATCTTTCTCAGAGTTCAACAGAGCAACCTGGTTATGTTGCCTGTGAAGTTGCATGTAGAAATCAGAGTTGTTTCTGTGGTTTAGATTGGCCATTTTGAGAAGCTTAAAGGTGAAGGAAGGTGAAGAACAAAGGCGGTTTGGGAGAATTTAGGTTTAAGGAATAGTGTAATTTGAAGAAGATAGTGAAAGAGGGGGGAACCGTTGGGTATTTATGTGAAAAGGATTTGAGACAAAGTTAATGAAAGATGATAAACTTTGAAATCCACATGTCGGTCCCACCTCTGAAAAAGTAGTTTACTTTTGCCCAAAAGTAGTTTTCTTGGAAGTCGAGAAATCTTCCGAAGGTTATTTTGCTTCGGAAATTCTGAAGAAAAGCTTCCGAAGGCAAATTGGCTTCGGAAGATATTTCAAAGATTTTTGAGAATTTTGCTTCGGAAGAGATTTAATACTCAGAGTTTTTATTCTAAAATGAATGAAAACTTCTGAAGGTAAATTGCTTTCGGAAGAAAATTGTTCTTTTAAAACATAAAAGTACTTAAGTTAATTTTTAAGCTTTGGAAGATATTTCACAGATTTCTTCCAAAGGTAAAATCACTGAAGTAGTTATTTGTTTACTAAGACATGAGTTTCTTCCGAAGGTAATTTTTAAATCTTCCGAAGAGTAAAGAGATCAAAATTTTCAAAAATTTAAGGAATGTCTTTTTGAAAAGATTTTTCTTCCATAGATAACAAGAGCTTATCAAGGTGATTAAATAGACAACTTAGGACACACAGGTTTTAGAAATAATATGATTAAGTTTTAAGAAATCTATTCAAAGTTAATCATCCTTATAGCTGATACAAGATATTTAAATCTTTGTTAATCAAAAGCTTTGATGAAAAGATCAGCATATTGTCCATTTATGTTAACTTTGACTAGTTTGATTAATCCCTTTTCAAAGTTATCTCTAATCAAATGATACCTGATATTGATGTGCTATGTCCTTGAGTGCTGCACATAATTTTATGTGATTGAGATAGCACTGTTGTTGTCTATGTGGATGGGAGTCTCCTTGAAGTTGAATCCATAGTCCAGCATCTGATTTTGAATCCAAAGCGCTTGAGCACAGCAGCTTGCAGCAGCAATGTATTCAGCCTCAGCAATTGATGCGGACACACAGGATTGTTCTTACATTGCCAAGAGACTATCCTTCCACCAAGAAACTGACATCCCCCCTATGTAGACTTTGCAGTCATGTTGCGACCACCATAGTCACTATCTGTATAAGCATACAGATTGAAGTCAGAATACTTTGAAAAACAAAGGCCAAGTGATGGAGCACCTTTGAGATGTCTTAAAATTCTTTTGACAGTGATTAGGTAAGACATCTTGTGGTTGGCTTGATATCTTGCACAAATACATGTAGCAAACATGATATCAGGCCTGCTAGCTGTGAGGTACATAAGAGACCCAATTATTGCACTGTAGAGATGCTCATCAACACACTCCCCCTTAAGATCAGATCCAAGGGAGTGGTTCCTGGCTATGGGTGTCTTAGAAACCTTACAATCAGTCATGTTGAACCTTTTAAGTATGTCTTGTACATACTTTGATTGACTTATGAAAATGCCTTTGTCAACTTGCTTCACTTGAATTCCTAGAAAGAAATTGAGTTCCCCCATGGCACTCATTTCAAACCTGTCCTTCATCAAGTTCTCAAAGTCTTTGCATAGCTTTGAATTAGTTGACCTAATAAAATGTCATCTACATATACTTGAACCAGCATTATGTCATTTTCTGTTCTTTTGATAAAGAGAGTTCCATCAATAGTACCCCTTTCGTATCCATGCTGACATAGATACTGAGATAGAGTGTCATACCACTTCTTTGGTTCTAGGTGCAGCCCATAAAGAGCTTTATCAAGCCTGTAGACATAATCAGGATGATCAGGATTTGCAAACCCAGGTGGTTGTCTGACATACACCTCTTCATTAATCACCCCATAGAGAAAAGCACACTTGACATCAGGTTGGTAGACCTTGAAGTTCTTGGATGCAGCAAAAGCTAGGAATATCTTAACAACTTCAAGTCTTGCTACAGGAGCAAAAACATCTGTGTAGTCAATTCCTTCTTCTTGAGTATACCCTTGAACAACTAGTATTGCCTTGTTTTTTACGACAAGTCCTCTATCATCCTTCTTATTCCTGAACACCCATTTGGTTCCTATGGTAGTCTTCCCTTGAGGAAGAGGACATAGGTTCCACACATTTTTCCTTTTGAATTGAAGCAGCTCCTCTTGCATAGCTTTAACCCAACTTCCATCCTTTAGAGCCTCATCAATCTTCTTTGGCTCTATCTTGGACAAGAAACAAGAGTGAAGACAAACATTTGCATCATGGGATCGTCCTCTTGTTCTTACCCCTGAATCAACATCTCCAATGATGTTTGTGGTAGGATGAGACTTGTGGATCCTTAGCTGAGGGATCACAGCAAGTTGCTTAGACAGATCTAAATTTGAGAAATTCCGATCTGGCAAAAAGGATTCACCCACCACATTTGCACACTTATCAAGATTGACTTGATCCAATGAGTGTGTGACATCATTGATGTTGTCTTCAATGGAGTGGTTATCAACATCAAGAAATTCCTGATCACTTTCACCACCACCATTTTCTCCAACATCTGAAGCTCCTTTATCCGAGTTTTGTGCCTCTAAGCTAGAATTTGAAGGCACCCTAGAAGTATCAGCAGGATTTGTCATTGATGTGTTGGTAGAAACTTCACTGGAGCTGAAGATGCGTAGCTTGAAGGTCTTCTTAGCTCAAGTCTTGGGTCAGGATCACCTGTAAGTAGTATATATGTTGACACTGAAACATGATCACAAGATTTGTTAAAACAGTTGCTAACTAAATCAAGATCAAATAGCCAATCCGGACCAGAGCCTTTCACACTGGGATTGTGCTCATTGAAAGTCACATTGGCTGACTCCTAACTACTCTAGTTCTGAGATTGTATACTCTATAAGCTTTAGCTTGAGAAGAGTATCCAATAAAATGTCATCATCTGATTTCTCAGCAAACTTGGCAATTTGATCTTTGGTATTCAAGATGGTGCAAGGACATCCAAATGACCTGAGAAAACCAATGAAAGGTTTCCTCTTGTGCCAAAGTTCATAAGGAGTCTTACCATGTGTCTTAACTATTAAAACTCTATTTTGCGCATAGGAAGCAGGATTCACTACCTCTGCCCAGAAGGTGATGGGCAGTTCAGAGTCAGACAACATAGTTCTTGCAGCTTCAATTAGTGCCCTGTTTCTCCTTTCAGGAACACCATTTTGCTGAGGAATCCTGGGAGCACTATATTGTCTTGTAATACCCTTTTCATCACAAAATGTATCAAGGATTTGATTCTTAAATTCAGTTCCTTGATCACATCTTATGGTTTTGACCTTGTGATCACATTGATTCTCAATCTTTAGGATGAACTTCTTTAGAATCTCAGGGGTCTCATCCTTAGTTCTAAGAAAGACAAACCAAGTGAATCTTGTAAAGTCATATGTGATCACCAAACAATAAGAGCTCCTTCCTAGACTTATTACACTGGTGGGGCCAAAGAGATCCAAATGTTATAAGTGTAGGGGATTAGTGATGGAATTTCTTTCCTTTGGCTTGTGAGATACCTTCTGTTGCTTCCCTTTCAGGCATGCAACACAGTGGTTATCACTTGTAAACTCTTTCTTTGGTATTCATGTTACCAAATCATTCTTAATTAATGTATTCATATTTCTAAAGTTTACATGGCACATTCTTTTATGTCAGAGTAAAGACTCATCACTATTTGCTTTAGATAGAAAGCATGAAACTTCTCCTGAGGGAGATGTTTCTTGCAAATCCATCTTGTACATGTTCCCTTTCCTGGTGGCTCTGAGCAGGATGTGATCATGAAGAATGACCACCCCGGGCTTGAGAATAATGCACTCATGCTTAGTAAAGGGCATGTTATAACTCTGATCACAAAATTGGGATACACTCAGAAGATTGTACCCAAGCTCCTTGACAAAGTTTACCTTCTCAATGCTGAGCTTACCATTTGTGATCTTGCCCCATCCTGTAATATAACCTCCTGCATCTCCTCCAAAAGCAACTGGTCCTCCATCAATTCTTTCAAAGTTTTGGAGTAGTGACCTATTGGTGCCTGGAAGAGCCACTATCAATGATTCATACAATTATGTTTGTATTGAGCTATTCCTGCATAAAAGAGATGATTAGTTACATATGGGAACCCAAGCCTTATTGGTCTTGGGCTCATCAAAAGAAGTTGAAGACAATGTGTTGGATCTAGAAAGGCTGGTGCAACCAAAACCAAGTCACTTAGAAGATTTTGGTACAACAAACAAAGGACTTCCGAAGCTAAGTATGGAACTTCCTAAGGAAGAAGGAGCTCTTTCGAAGACAAAGTTTAGAACTCACTTCCGAAGGAAAACTCCAACTTCCGAAGACAAAGAACCTACTTCCGAAGATCAAGACTTAGAAAGAAAGATCTGAAGTCAACTTCCGAAGTACAGAAGTCCTCAAAGCCTCGGAAGCATAGAAGCCTCTTCCGAAGTATAAGTGGCTTCAGAAGAACTTGTTCTTCCGAAGCCAATTAACCTTCGGAAGACACTTCTATTATCTAGTGGACATAAGTATGGTCTCTCTGACACTCTGCTGCAAATCTCTGAGATACTGCATGGCGTTTTCTCAAAAGCCATGTAGTTGACCATACTTTAATCCACTATTTACCTTTTTATGTTAGTACAGTTGCCATATTTAGTTGGTGACAAAAGGTAAGTCATGGACATGTCATGACTACCATATCTTAGATAATACTTTATCTAAGATACCTTAACTTTAGCATTGTAGTGTATGCTTTAGTCTTAGGTTTCCAGCTGGTATCAAATTATATCCGGCTGTAGGATCTAGTATATATAGTTTCTCATTGTAACTCTTGTTTCATGCTTGTAAGAGTCTTGTAATATCTTGAGTTGAGAAGTAATATATACAAGTGCCTTGAAAATTTATTTCTGCTTGTTCCTTTGCTACTTATTATATTATTATCAACTCTTGTAAAAGACATTACTTCATCCGATTTGAGTGTTTCTATAAGTGAGTTTGAGAGAAATACAAGTGTTTAAGTGACAAACCCGATCATGCACAATGCAACAGTAATTGATCCTATAGTCATGCTAGAAGGATCATTTGCTGAAGTTGATGAAGAACTTTCAGCCACTTGGTCTTTCTTTGTCTTCCACACCACCTTTGAAAGCTTAGACTTGACCTTCAATACTTCGGAAGTTTTGTTAACTTCGGAAGTTTTTATTACGGACCTTTGGAAGATCTTGCTTTCATTGCTGCAGGCTTCAGTGCTTCGGAAGTATTCCTTTTATTCGGAGACCAAATTTTCTTCCGAAGGCAATTTTCAACTTGTCTTCTTCTTCATTTTGGAGCTTCCGAAGGAAAAAGGTTTTCCTTCCAAAGCTTGCTTCTTCTTTTCCAAACTTTTAGAAGTTTCTTTCTTGGTCATGTGGAGAGTACTCTTTGGATTATAAACACAATCCTTAGCAAGATAAGAGGTACTCCCACACATAACACAAACCATTTTTCTTCCTTCTAGAAGTTTTCTTTTGTGAACAAGGCTGTTCTTGATCACTTTCCTTCTCCATCTTCATCTTTGCAAATGTTGTGGCAATCCTTGTAAGGATAGAACTACCTTTGGAGCTGGATGGTTCAGGTTGTACAGCAGCGGTGCACAACTGATCAGCCTTCTTCTTGATGATGGGATGATTTGGACATGAACTAGAACTCTTGTTGATGGAGTTCAAGTTGGTGTCTTCAGCCTTAACCACTTTAAAACCTGCCGAAATGAAGACTTGTTTCCATGCAGAGTTGAAGGTGGCCTTGATCTCTTGAGCCTTCTTGGACTTTCTTTTGGCCTTCCTGATCAAGTTCTTTCTCTTGGACTTGGTCATCCCAACAACTTTACTTTCCTTAGAGGGAAGGTGACCCTTCTTAGAATGCTCTTCTTCACTCTTCTCAGAGCCATTCTTCACCATTTCCTCTTCATCCTCTTCAGTCAAGGGGTCTATGAGGGGAAGCTCATCTTCATAAGTTCCACACCTAGTAGATCTTACAGACAAGATTGTGTGTGGAGGAGCTATCTCACTAGATCCTAGTCCGTGCTTATTTTGGTAACAAACGTTTGCATGCAAGGATGAGGATATTATGTTCTTGAAGGTCTCTTCTTCAAGAACACATTTTTCTGCCTTGGCTTTGCTGATCACAAGCTCAGTCTGGCATTAAGTTAACTTAGTAATGAGATCTTTGATCTGAGTCTTGTAGTTTGTGTGCTCATGTTTAAGAGTTGAAATGGTTTTCTCTAAGTCCTCTATCTTTAGTTTATAATCATTTTCAGCTCTCTTAAAATCGGCTTTTAAGATATTTAAGGACTCAAGATCAGATCTCATTTCTAAGTTATGGGACCTGTATCTTTTAACTTTAGCAATACATTCAGGAGTACAAAGATGTTCCAATACCTTGGCTTCATCGTGGTCTGCCATGAGTGCTTGGTTTGGAGATACATCTTCCACCTGAAAGCTCTAGTCAAAGCCTCCTTCTTCAACAGCAACTGCAGCTTGCAGCTTTGGCTTCTCATTCTGGGTAGCTCTCTCAGTGTTGTTTGGTCTGGCTTGTGTTTGGCCACTATTTGTCTTTGGTGCCTTACACTACCTTGCAAAGTGTCCCATCTAGTTACAGTTGTAACACTTTACTTTGCTTTTATCCAACCCAAACTTTCCACTGGCTGCATTGCTTGGAAACTTCCTCCTTGTCCTCTTGTAGAATTTCTTGGCTTTGTGAGTGAGAAGAGCCATCTGCTAAACTATCTCCATGTACTCCAGATTATCTGGATGGATACAGTCCAAGTCTTCAAGGGTGAAGAGAAAGTTGCCTGTTGTTTCATCAGCAGAGGCAAAGGAATGAGAAGAACTTGTCTCTTGGAAAGGACTTCCTTGAGTGTAGCTTTCTCTTGGAGTCTCTGGGAAGGTGATGAAAGGACCCTTTTGTGAGTTGTCAGGGTAGCATATAAGATGATGTTGTGGTTCAATGCTTTCCCTTTCAACCACATGGAGGGCTAAACTTAGTTGATTGCTGGAGTTTCCAGATGAGTTTTTCATATTCATCTCCATCTGGTAGCCACTAAGAATACCATACAACTCTGTGAGAGTAAGAGTCTTAAGGTTCTCAGTCCTCTTTATAACAACACAATTTTGTGTCCATTGTCTAGGAAGAGAGGACATAAACTTCCTTACAATGTCCATGTTCTCAAGAGTTACTCCAACATCCAATAGAGTATCCACAATCTCAACATACCTGAAGTATTGTTGAGTCATGGTTTCACCTACCTTAAAGGTGAAGTTTTCAAACTGCTGCTTCAGGATATCCTTCTTGTTCTCCTTTGCTTCATTTGACCTCTCATACATAAGCTTCAGTGCTTCCCATAGTTGCTTGGCAGTTTTGCACTTCTTGAAACCTCTGAGATGGAGTTTGGAAGAGCAGTTTGAAGGGCTGTCATGGCCTTCTGATCAATCTTTATTCTTTTCCTGTCTTCTTCAGAATAATCAGCCACAACCTTTGGAATCATACCACCACCAGTAGCAGAAGTGGTGCTTGGTATGTATGGTCCTTCAACAACAGTGTCCCACATCCTGGAGTCTTGAGACTTAATGAAGCCTTCCATTCTTTGACACCAAGTATCAAAGTCTTCAGGAGTGATTAGTGGAGACTTTGTCATAGTCCCAGTTTCCATATCAG
The DNA here is from genome assembly GCA_025215565.1 of Flaveria ramosissima. NCBI lineage: Eukaryota > Viridiplantae > Streptophyta > Magnoliopsida > Asterales > Asteraceae > Flaveria > Flaveria ramosissima. The sequence goes on from CM046045.1 coordinate 9,340,476, forward strand.
CTTTGGTAATAGCTGCCATTTGAGTTGTTAAGTATTTTGTGTGTGTGAGGGATCTTAAGATGGTGAGATCTTATATCAATAGCCTGGAATGCTCTGATACCAAATGCAGGACCGATGAAGGGTATCCAATTACAACACAACAACACAATGAGGAGAGTTCCTTAGAACACTTAACAGATCAAATAGGGAACTGGTTGCTTAAGTGAAAGATGCTAAGAACACAAGTAAAAATGAAACTGACCAAGATAGCTAACAACACAAGTATTTGGTTTTCAAGACTGCTGTATATTGCTTCTCAAGTTCTTTTACAAATTTTACAAAGCATAGATGGATAGTTACAAGTACTTGAGATACTTTATACTACATCCTACAGCCGGCCATACTTTGAAGGCCAGCTGAATACATAAGACTAGACAACAACAAAATCAAATGTAGAGTCAAAAGGCAGATTGCCTTTTGACTAGTGACTATGACATCCCATAGCTCACATCCTAATATATTACAAAAAGGATAAAAGTACATAAAGTAGAAAGCGCAGACTCAAGACCTTAATGTACAGTTACCAAAAACATGGACCTTTTCACCAACTCATGTAAGTTGGTGACTGAGCAGAGTTGCAGGGGAAAGGTGGTCCAACTTTATGGTAAAGTACATCGAATAAAAGCATGTATCTAAAAGTCTTCGGAAGAAATCTGTCTTCACTCTTTGGCTTCGGAAGACTTTGTCTTTGAAGCTTCGCATGACTTCACTTTTGGCTTCGGAAGATGTTGGTCTTGGCTTCGGAAGATTTTACACTTAGAATATTTCTAGTGCAAGGTGTAAAACTTCCAAAGCATTTCTACTTCTGTTTTTCAGTGCATGCATGCAGAGAGACTTTGGATGTTTTATCTGCATCAAACTTATAGGAATCCTTACAACTTTTTAAGAGACTGTGTTGGAAAGGGTTTAATCAAATTGATTCAAGTTCATACCGACAATCAATTAGCTGATTTATTTACCAAGGCATTTGAACCTAGTCGGTTTGAATTCCTTGTTCAATCAATTGGCATGATTAACCTTGAGTAAAATTCAAAATTACAAAAACATTCAAATATTAACAAAAACTACAAAAAGAAGTCATTTTACTGAAGTTTGTGTTTTATACTCTTGGGAAATGATATAATTACAGTCGTTATATCATTCATAGTGCTTATTTCAAAATTTTAAAAGACTGACATGACTTTCTTGATATGTGGGTAGGCTTAACTTGGAAAGGAAGATACATGTTGTGATGAACTAAAATCCATATTCAACTATGAAGCACTCATCTCAGAGTACTGGTAAGTATTGGCTTATCCAAGTGTATGTGTGTGTAGCAACCTAAACACACCAGGTAATGATAAATTATGACTCTCTTTTACCTACATCAGTTTCTTCTCTATTTTGCTGAGCAAAGACCTGGAGAAACAAGCACATAGTGCTGATATCATGATCCAAAAGATTCCCAATGTGGAACACATCCATCTTGGATGAATTAACAAAAGAATACATTCCTTATGAATGATCAAAAAGAATCCAGTCATGGATCACCTTCCAAAATAAAGTGAAAAATAATCCTAATGTGGATCAAACCATTAAAAGGATCAAAGTAAAAGAATCCCAATAAGGATCAGTGAAAATAAGACTTCATACTTTAAGTGACCTGGTCAAGTAAGTTGTGAAAAAGTTCTACCATGCATTACATGAGGGTGGTTGATCATGCTATGCTTATGAGTGTGGGGTACATATTGAATACTCAAATTAATCAAAACATGATAAATATAACATGCATTATAATATTAATCAGGTATGAGTTTAAGAAGACAAACATACCTTCAATCAATAAGATCATACACATGTCTATTTGACTGACAAAAGATTGCACTTGTGTAATGCAAGATTGATATGATCCCAAGAAAAGTATACTTCCTCTTCATGTACAGATAAGAAAACAAAATCATTACAAAAATATTTTATGTTAAAAAGTTTTAAATCTTTAAAGTTTCTATCTAATTATGGATATAAACTTTAGGGGGAGTAATTTAAAATTTCGATCAGTTTGTACAAGTATTTTCTATCTTAAAAAATTATAAAATTAAAAAAAGGGAATTGACTATGTTGGTGCAGAAGTTATACTATAGTATCTTAGTCTATGCAGATATCTAAAAGCATAAAAGTCCAAGATCAGTCAAACACTAGGAAACTTGTATCACATCTGATATACAAGTCAATCCAAGCAAGAATTGACGCACAAGAAACAAGTCAAAAGCAAAGACAGTTCTTCATAACAGCCAATGGATCAACAGAAAAATAGAAAAGATTTTACTCTGCAGAAACATTAATTTTGATTAAGTTAAAAAATTAATGCAGGTAAGTGCATTGGATAATGCGGGTGAAGGTAACCCAGGCATATAACCAATGCAGGTAACTGTTTTTATGTCATTAAAAACAAAGTGAAACTAATGCGGACAAGTTAACTCTACCGCATTTGTCTCAAAGACAAGTATACATAAGGGGTTTGAAGTGTTGAAAACTTATGCGGACAAAAGTATTCAACCGCATTTGTGTATGTGGTAAACTTCTGTTTTGCCGCATTTCTTGTTGAAAGTAAGTTTACTCATCCGCATTTCTTAAATGTGATAGACATCAACACTAAAAACTACTTTGTGTATCAAAATGAATAAACAATGTGCTTAATCTCTTCTGTCATGATGATGCTTGAAAGTCAAGAAATGCGGACAAACTTTTGGTCTTCCGCATTTGTTGAAGTATATGTGATCTAAGGAATTTGCTCTATCGCATTTGCTACAGTGAACAAATGCTGATGAACTTTGTTCTACCGCATTTGATGCAATACACAAATGTTGTTAACTTTTGTTCAATCACATTTGCTAAAGTGAACAAATGCTGCCAAGTTTTATACTTCCGCATTTGTAACAATAAACAAATGCTGATGAACTTTTGTTCAAACGCATTTGCTACAGTGAACAAATGCAGTTAAGTTTTTATACTTCGCCATTTGTAACAGTAAACAAATGCTGGTGAATAATTCCCAACCGCATTTGCTACAGTGATATTAAAAAACAACCGCATTTGTTCCAAAATTTGTAATTTGCAAAAGACATTAAATTGACTATTCAAAACCCACTTCAAAAGGTCATTTAATACTTTTCAAATTTGAGAGACTTAAAAGTGCGACGAGTGTACATCATTGTTCTTCATCCATCATCATCACCATCACCAAAAACTTGTGTTCTTGATTCATTCACCCCAATATTCCTCAGTTTCGATTCTCTACAACTGTAGTATCGAAAACAAGGTTAAAATATTTAAGTTTATGACCTAAAACCGTCGGACCTTCGAACCTATGTTCAACTTAGAACTCTAGGTCAAGAAATAATCATCAAGATTAACATCAAACTAAGGATTGACAGACATTTTCGAGTGCAATGAACTTTGTTGGTCCATGTGATCGAATAACAGTGCAAATGATGTGAAGAATCGCTCAATATCCAACAAGCATGCTAAACAATGATAATAGAGAAGATTGAACACAATACTAACTCATACTTGATAAGACAATGATCAATGACAATCAATAACAAAAAGCACAATGATATTTCTGTGTAATAACTGCTTGAAAAAAGCAACTTGCAACAATGATCCACGATTAGGGTTTTGCAAGCTTACCATACAATGAAAATTAACATGAGTATATATAGCAGTCTTAGTTTCACAGACAGTTTCGCTGCCAGCGAAACTGTCCTGCTGAAACTATAGTTTCGCCCGACAGAACATAAATTCGCCAGGTAAACAAAAACAGCAAACTGTGAGCGAACTTACAGTTTCGCTCACAGTTTCGCTAGACTGCAAAACTACACAAATCTAAGTACATACAAAAGGAAACCAACAAAAGTCCTATTACAAGTAAAGTAAGCAATCTAAACTAAGGTGAGTCCAACCTATACATGATCTTCAATACTCCCCCTAGGTTGGATCTCACCGACTTCACTCTTCTTGATTTGTCTTGTCAGCTCCGGTTTCCTCTACTGCGTTTGATTTGTCTTCGTCACCTCCTGCAGCTACTTCCTCAAAAGCTTCAGCACATGATCCTCCATGGTCTTTTCCTGCATCACTAGCTTCTTCGGGATGACCACTAGCCCTCTTAAATTGCTTGGTCAAATCTTGAACATCCATATTAAGGTCATCCTGAGCCCTTACCCTTTCAGCTAACTTCTTTACCTCAGACCTCACGCCTCTAATCTTGTTGGCAACATTCATAAACAAACTGGCTTCTTTCCTAGTCTCTTCTCCAGCCCCAGCCTTTATGTGATTCTCACATAATACTAGTAGATCTTCATCACAGAAACTGAACAACTCCATAGGATCAAAGACCCTAAACTATTTTCCATGCTTTACTCTGATCACAGCTTCTCCAGTGTTGTTATCATAAAACCATTTCTCAAAGTCCTGTAATTATTGGGGAAGGGGATCAGCCAATCTTACTCTGTTTACAGTCTTTGGAGGTTTAACCCTTAGAACAATCCTTCCTTTTCCCGTCTTCCAGTCTTTATCCTTCTTTGACCTCTTCCTTTCTGCCTTCATATACCCGAATGACTTAAAGTTGTCATTAAGCCCGTTTTTTATCTCTTTTTCAAGAAAAGTGGCTCTTTCACTCAGATGGGCATTAATAAGTGGTAGAGTTGCCAACCGCCTTAGATCCCATTTAGGCAAGGTCTTAAAAGCCTTCCTCTTAAGCATGTAACTAATACTACCTCCCCTTCTCTTTATCATGAACATCTTTAGGCTTGAGTTATAACACCAGCTTATAATTTTCTTGTCAGCCTCCTTCCTACTCAGCCTCCCATGTGTTGGAAAAGAGGAGTGATTTCTTCTACCTCCTTCTCTTTCACAAACTAGTCGTTTTTATCCATCTCAAACACATCTGCATCATCCTCTCCCTTCTTAGCCACATAAATCAATGGTCGCTCATTAACTTCATAGAACTCAGGTTTTGAATCATAATCTATGAGTTGTTCATCTTCATCTTCCTCATCAACCAACCTTTTTCCTTTCTCAGAGACTCCTTCAGCAGTTTTTGTTACTATTACTTCTTCACCAACCAAATCCTTTTCAAAGTCAAATTGCATATTAACAAACCCAGCTTCTATAATATCCTCCTCATCTTCTCTTCCAACATCATCTTCTGTAGCTTCACGATCTCCAGCATCAGTGGTCGCTGCACCAGATGTGCCCTCTCCTACCTTGGATGAAGTGCCCACATTCATAAATGAGAACTTTGATATGTCAATTAGATCATCTAACTCAGATTGAGTTAGTTGATCAGGTAGGCCGGCTGCAGCTTTCAGCAGGGTAATCTCTTCAAACAACCTTTTCAGTAGTCGATTTTGGTCAACAAGCATCTTCTGCGTACCGTCAATCACTTCATCCTTTTGTTTTTCTCTGATATCCTGGTTTGTGAGTTTGGCCTTGATCATACTCAGTTCATTTGCCAATGAAGTATTCAAATTGCGAATCATATCCTCATCAAGGTTTCCACTATCCTCTCTTCTTTTGTGAATCCTTCATGTCTATGTTTGGATCGTCTCTCAGGTTCAGCAGAATCAGCTTTCTTCTTTGACCTTCTTTCTTTTTCAACTCTAACTTCCTCAGCTTGTTCAGCAATGTCTTCCTCAAAGTCATAGTCTTTCTCCTTGGCATATCTCTTTCTTTTCTTTGTGGCTTCAGCTTGCTGTACTCTAGTTTCTTCAGCCCGTTTACTTTCAGATTCATCCACCCGTTTAATATAGCTCCAGCGTTCTGGAGGATACATATTTTCCCAAAGATGGGTGATCTTTCCACTGAAGTCGTGGCGAATGGCACAGCAGTCAGCAAAGATGCGAGGATTCATTTGTACCAGCCTCTTTATCTCTCCATGTTTTGGTACATTAGGTATAAGATCATCAAATATCATCTAAAGAAATCGGGGATATAGCAGCCATTTGTCTTTCTTTAACGCCATCACGTTCTCAGCCATGCATGCGAAAATTAGTTTGGCAATATTGGCTTTCTCTCCTTTACAACATAACACCATTGCCTTTGCCCAATCAATGTTAAGACCGTCTGATCCACCTTTACGGTGATCAAGACACATGATAAAAACATGAGCAATGTATCTCCACTCCTTAGATAGAAATGACTTCTTGATCTCCTTGCGAGAACCAAAAGCTGGTCCCTCATATCCCATACTTCTGAAGGCCTGGAACACCTCGGAATCTGTCATCGTGACTTCATCTCCCGAATCTTCGTCTAGTCTTAATATCCTCGATACAGTCTCAGCAGTGATGGTCACTTCTTGATCAATGACTTTAGCAGTAATCCTCTGTGAATCTCCTCGAGTGTCATACTCTGCAGATCGCCAGAAGTCTCTGATATGAAGATCATAGATGGTAGTCATATGAGATATAGCATGGGCTATAGGTGATCTTTGTAGCCATCTGATACAATCTCTGAATCCAGTAGCCTTTGGATATGTATCATCTAGAATAGCGGTGATATTGTTCCGCTCATCAAACTTTAGATTAGCCATGATAACCTGAAGAAGAAATCAGATAAGTTGAATAAGAAATTAAGAAGATAAGAAAATAATAATAATAAAAACATAAAAAAAAATATAAACTGACAGTTTCGGCAAGCGAAAAACTAGTTTCGCTGACTAAAAACATATCAGTTTCGCTGACCAAAAAGACAGTTTGACTAGGCGAAAATTATTTAAAATAGATTCGCTGCTAGTTTCGGCAAGCGAAAACAAAGTTTTGCTAGCTAAAACATAACAGTTTCGCTGCCCAAAAAGATAAATACGACCAGGCGAAACTGTACAAACTTAAGTCCAAATCTGGCGAAACTGAAAATAGGTTGGCGAAGCTGTTAGGTTCGCACGGACAGCATAACCTCACAGTTTCGCTGAGAAGTTAAGAATTTTCGTTCAGTTTCGCAGAATAATGTGCAGTTTTGCTGGATGAACAGCGAAGACACCGAAGGGTCAAAATTCAAATGTCTTAAAATGAGTTAATATTAACAAGATTAGATGAACGTTCAATGATCGAAACTCACACGTGAACAGAAATGAACACTCAATCCGAAAGAAACACCACGAAAACGCAAAATCGCCAAACAAAATCACGGATAAACCCTAGAAGACTACACAGGTCGATATTGCGAAAATGAGAGAATAATTTCGCAAAACGACTTATATAGCAAATAGTTTCGCTGAAGACGAAACTATAGATTCGCCAGACGAATTTACAGTTTCGCTAAGAGAATCTGCAATTTCGCTTAGAGATAGACAGTTAAAAATGATTAGAAAGCCTAGCGAAATTGCAGTTTCGTCATGCGAAACAATGAGCGAAAGAGTAGTTTCGCTACCCCTTTTTATTTATTTATTTATTTATTTTTTTATAGAATAATAAATAACATCATACACTAAGATCTAAATCAATCAGAGATCACATCCTCTAGGTATTTATGAACACAAAGATGATCGTAAATCATCGACCGGCAATGAGATCATACTGATTACTAGATCTTATCACAATCTGCACAGGAACAGTTGAAATTAGAACAAATCAATAACGATTGCTGATATATTTGTCCACTTAAACCCATGCCTTATCCTTTTGCAACAAACAACTTATGATAAGGTTCAATTAGATGCTTTAGAATGTTAGGACCCCACAATCATTTGGCAAAAACCCTCACCCAACCTCAGGATTTCTTGAATTTTGAATCAATCTATACGGAGCAAGGCTTGTGCATTTGTGTGCAAGTGATTATAAACAGAATATTACATTTCTGTTAAAAACTCATCGTTTAGATGATTTGACATAATTATATCAAAATGGTGAGAGCTCCAGGTCTATACTCACGTATAACAGAGGAGATGACCATTTAATCATGTGCTGATGAGAGCTCCAGGTCAGTACTATCGTACAGCAGAGGAGATCATCACTCCAGGTCAGTACTTCTGTACAGCAGAGGAGATTAGCACAAACACAAGACACATAAATACACCAGACATGGTCCAGGGATATGACTTATATGATCATGATGGGTGAAAGATTCATTCTCAATCCAATTTTTGTCAGGACTCAGTTTTTGTGCAGGCCAAAACGATTGAGTAAATCCAGACGTCCTTAAGCATGATGTTTTAATTTAAATCATATAGCTGCTGTATACTTTATTCTTCAGGCTGAGTCTATCAAGCATATCGTTAAAGAATCTGTTCGATTCTTCTTGATTTTTGTTTAGTTTTTTTTATAAAAAATATAAGATGTGAAACAGAAACCAGTATCAGTTACTATCATTTCTCATTTTAGCACCAGTCATGTATAAAAGAACATACCTAGAGGATATACAATCATTTCTCGTCATTTTAAATTCCGAACTCAGGTTATGAAATTACTCCCCCAAAATTTTATTTTCAAAGAATATAAAAGTTATTTAAATTATAAAAATCATTTATTATTTATTTATTATGATTATTATATTATTTATATATATATATATATATATATATATATATATATATATATATATATTATATGAATTAAGGACTTTAAAGAAAAAAATTTAAAAGGATATTAACCCGAGCATAGAGATCAATTCATAAAAACGGGGTTTATCAAAAGTTTTTGTGAAAAGATCAGCTTTTTGATGTTTCGTATCAATGGGTATAATATCGATGAAACCCTTTTCTTGAGCATCACGAATTGCATGAATCCGTGTCTCGATATGCTTGGTTCGGGAATGATGAATAGGATTTTTTCAATCCCAATGGCTGCTTCATTGTCACAAAATAAAGGCGTGTGGAGAAAATTAATGCCGTAATCAATCATTTGGTGTTGTATCCAAAGAACTTGAGAACAGCAGCTAGAGGCAGCAATATATTCTGCTTCTCCTGTAGAAAAGGAAATAGTGGTCTGTTTCTTGCTCTGCCAGGACACCAAACAATTTCCCAAATATTGACCCCTTCCGGATACCGATTTTCTGTTTAACCTGCAACCATTGGAATCACTATCAGAATAAGCATGTAAATCAAAATTCCCCCCATATGGATACCATAGCCCTAAACGAGATGATCCTTTGAGATAACGAAATATTCTCTTGACAGCTTTCTCATGAGATTCTTTTGGAGCCGACTGATATCGAGCACAGTATCCAACAGCAAAAGTGATATCAGGACGACTTGCGGTAAGATACATGAGAGAACCAATCATGGATCTAAAAAGATGAGGATCAACTGGTTTCCCGTTTTCATCAGGAGTGAGACAAGTCTGAGCAGTAAATGGAGTCATCTCAGGAGAGGAATCATCCATTTTAAATTTCTTCAAGATATCTTTAATATACTTCTCTGATGAATAAGAATTCCTTCTTTCTGTTGTTCAACTTGTAATCCAAGAAAAAAACACATTTCTCCCATCATACTCATTTCAAACCTTTGGCGCATTACCTCTTCGAACTCTCTACATAATAGAGAATTGGTAGATCCAAAAATAATATCATCAACGTAAACTTGGACAAACAACATTTCACCATTCACTTCCTTTTTGAAGAGAGTCATATCGATGGTACCACGAGAGAAACCATTGCTTAGAAGATACTGTGTGAGGGTCTCATACCAGATCCTAGGTGCTTGATGAAGACCATACAGAGATTTGTCAAGCTTAAAGACTTTATCGGGAAAGTCAGGATCCTCAAAACCTGGTGGTTGACACACATATATCTCCTCATCAATGTCTCCGTAGAGAAAAGCACACTTCACATCCATCTGATAGACCTTGAACTGTTTATGAGCAGCATGAGCGAGAAATATTTTGATTGCTTCAAGACAAGCGACTGGAGCAAAGACTTCAGTATAGTCAATCCCTTCTTCTTGAGCAAAACCTTGCACAACGAGTCTAGACTTGTTACGCACCACTACACCTCGATCATCCGGTTTGTTCTTAAATACCCATTTTGTACCGATTGGGCATTTGTTAGGAGGTAAGTCAACCAAGGTCCAAACTTTAAGCTTTCTGAATTGTTGAAGTTCCAATTGCATTGACTCACCCAACATGGATCCTGTAGAGCAGCATGAACATTTTTCGGGACAGTTTGAGAAATGAAGCATGAGAAAAGGCAAACATTAATCAAACCAGATTGACTTCGCGTTCGAACACCATCAGTGATAGATCCAATGACGTTATCAAGAGGATGATCTTTCAAGGTTTTGTAGTCGCTGGCTGAAGAAAGATGTTTGGAGAAATTTCACTCATAGGTGGTGAAAGATTAGATGAAGGAGAATCAGGTGTTGTTGTTGGATCAAGTAGTGGAGAAGATGTAGGAGATAAAGAATCAGATGTTGGTGCTGGATCAAGCATTGGAGAAGATGAACTAACATCAGCTGAAATAGCTTCATTTACTAACGAGTTGGAATGAACAGGTGATGGAGATGGTGAAATAATATTCGTTTGAGCATTTGGAATGGACGCATCATCATCGAAAACTGGCAGATTGAACGAATTAAACACAGTATCGGAGTCAAAGAACCATGCTGGTTCAGATCTTACTTCAGAAGAGTTAGATTCCTGCCAATCAACATAGAACGACTCTTGAACAATACGTGTTCTTTTGTTATAAACCCGATATGCCTTTTGAGAAGAAGAGTAACCAACAAAGTAACACTCATCAGATACAACACCAAACTTTGTCTTTTGAGATTGAGTATTCAGAAGAGTGCAAGAGCAACCAAATGGCCGAAAGAAATCAATTAGAGGTTTCCTCTTATGAAAAAGTTCATAAGGAGTCTTCATTTTATCTTTCACAATCAACACTCGGTTTAGAACATATGAAGCACAGTTTACAGCTTCAGCCCAAAAGATAATGGGTAATGAAGATTCTATCAGCATTGTACGAGCAGCTTCAATGAGAGTGCGATTCTTTCGTTCTGCTATACCATTCTGTTGGGGAGTTCTCGCAGCACTAAATTGTCTCACAATCCCCTTTTGAGCACAAAATGAATCAAGAATCTGATTTTTGAATTCAGTGCCGTTGTCACTTCTCAGGCCCATAACCTTTCTCTTGCTAATTGTTTCGATAGAAAGAATTAATTTCTGCAATTCCTCAGCAACCTCGCCTTTGTGTGCAAGAAACCTCACCCATGAATATCTTGAGAAATCATCTGTAACAACAAGACAAAATGATTTTTTAGCAATAGATTTAACACTAATTGGGCCAAACAAATCAGTATGTAACAACTCGAGAGGACAAGATATGCTATTTAGAAGTTTGGGCTTATGAGGTTTCTTATGTTGTTTCCCTTTGGCACAAGCCATACATTTTTCATTAATAGAAAAGTCTTCTATAAGAAGTCCTCTAACGAGATTGTTCTTTACTAATTTGTTTATTATCTTAAAATTAACATGGCCTAATCGACGATGCCATAAGAGAGACTCAAAAGTTGATGCTTTAGAAAGAAGACAAGTTGCAGTAGCCTTTGACTCGCTTGAGTTCATATCAAGAAGATATGTATCATGTTTTCTTGGAGCACGCATAAGAATCAAATCATCTGGAATAACAATCTCTGATTTTAAAAATAGACATTCATCAGATTTAAACAGAACATGAATGTTTTTATCGCAGATTTGAGAAAAACTCAGAAGATTAAATGCCAACTCAGGAACATAGTTGACTTTTTCTAGAGTTAGAGAACCGTTGGTAACTTCTCCTTGTCCAATCATCTTTCCACCCTTTTTGTCACCAGCAAAAGCAACATATCCTCCATCGATAATCCGATAATTGGTCAGCAAATCTTTCAGTCCATTCATATGTTTGGAACACCCACTATCAACATGCCATAAGCTGTTTACAATCTTAGAGGATGACTCCTGAAAAGAATGAATAAATCAGTTAACCAGGTGTTATAGGAACCCAAGATTGAACAACTTTATTTTTTGATGAAACAAATTTTTTACAGAAGAAATTATTAACCAATTTTGTCAATTTATTTCCAAAGCAGTTCCTATTAGAAGGACCTTGAATCAAAGAAGGACAATTCTTGACAAGATGGTCCTCTTGACCACACCTGAAACAATGAGGTTTGAGTCTAGGTCTGTGATGTGATGGGGTAAAAATAGGATCAATGATAATTTCCTCATCACATTCAATAAACTAGAGTCAATGTCACTGAATGTCTCATACAAGCCATGGGTTTGACGTTTATTTGAACAAGAATTATTATTTATAAAAATAGATGAAGATTCGTCTGACGTACCAATAGAACTAGTTCCACTGGTACTGGTGTCAGATGAAGAAAAAATTCGTTCATCAGATAACGTCATATTTAATGGAGTGAAAGATGGAATAGGGTGAGAAAAGAACTTTTCAAAACAATTAGTTTTAATTTGCTCAGTTGGTTTTGAAGAAAGATCAGATGCATCATAATCATTACTAGAACAAAAGACATCACTACCATGAACTGAATTACAAGATGAAATAAAACTATCATGAGAACATGAGACAACAGAGTCTGTTACAGTCGAACTAGAAACAAAAACAGAATTTAAACTAGACTTGTGATCTAAAACGGACTGCTGACAATCAGGTGTACTAATACTAGTGCATCCAAGCCCACTAGTTGGTCCATAGTCGTAGTCTTCACGAATGTGCTTAGAGTTAATCCCCTCTAAACCTGCAGACATACTGTCAGTATCTGTTTTGATTAAATCATTAGAAGGATGAGGAACAGGCATAGGAGAATAACAGTATGTACTAGGCGGAGGATAAACCTTTACGTTTTCATAACCCAATCCAGTTTTAATTCTAGCTCCCTGTTGAGATTTACAGAGATCATCATGTTTCATCCCTGATATAGTCCATTTATCTAACTTTGACTGAAGTTTGCTTGCTTCAAATTCAGCAAGAGCAACCCTTTCAGTCAAAGTGTTAATCTCGACATTTCTTTCCAAAACGATTCGTTTTAAGTGATCATTTTCTTTTAAAGCCTCATTTAATTTAACAAAATATTTTGATTCATTGATTTTAAGTTCATCATTAATTCGCTTTAAATCCTTTTCATTATCAATTAATAGACGGTTTGCCTTATAAATCCCAAATAATCTAATTTTACAAGCAGATGAGCACATATCCTGTATTACCTCATATGGAAGTCCCATTACCATCCTTTCAGCAGCTAAGGCTTTGTCACATAGGCATACTGGAGTACTTGACTTCTTTTCCTCAACAGTAGCAGCATCATCATCATTATCCTTTCTTTGCCCAGTTCTTGAACTTCCTTTCTCACTTAAACTTGCAGTTTTGTCTTCCCCAATTCCATCATCTTTTTCTTCTTTCTCATTGACAGATGACACATCTTCTCTTTTGAATTCCTTGAAAAGATCAAATCCATCTTTACCATCTTCCTCCTTACCACTTTCAACAAACTCAGCAACTAAAGCATGATTTATCTCAGTTCTTGTTTCCTCAACCTCGGCACTCCAGTCAAAGTTAGAAATCAAGGCAATTTCCTTTTTGTGATTCACATCTTTCTTTTCTTTCTCAACTATCAGTCTTGGGACTCCAGAATTACTAGGATCGGTGACAATTGGTAATGGACATTCACGTTTGAAATGTCCCAATTGTTTACACTTAAAGCATCTCAATTTGGACTTATAAAATCCCAGTTTTGAATTAGATGTTTGACCACCAAAGTTCTTTCGTCCAGTTCTTTCCATAAATCTTCGAGCTCTAAGGGTCAACATAGCCATCTGCCATTGAATATCAGTTTCTTCAAGATCATCAGGATCCACCTGATACATGTCTTCCATAGTCATTCCCTTCCCTTTCAATTCTCCAGCGACAAGTGCTTCATAGCTCTGAACGAACATTCCAAAAAGAGCCATTGTTTCTGATGGGATTGAAGTTTCAACATTGGCCTTAGAATTACCCAGATCTCTTCCAACCTTACTGTTCCCACTCGAGAAAGTACTTGTATTGCTCCCTCCTTGAATTGGATTCTGTATTTGAGAGTTTGCAGCGGATGACAATAAAGCAGCATTTTGAGAAAAGCCAGATGTGGGCATCATAGTCTGGTTAAATTCCCGTCTTTTCATGTCCAACTCAAAGGATTTCAACTTATTGATAATATCCATCAGCTTGTAATCTGTGAACCCTCTTTCTTGTTTAAGCATTCTCACCTGAAGACTCCACTGAGGTGGAAGAGAATCAAGATGCCTGTTAATTTGTTCACTATTGGAAAGCCTTTCATCATATTTCTTTATGGTGCTTGAAACAGTTAAGAAGCGATTTGTGAGATCTGTCAGACTCTCATTCTTGTATCCCACAAATGAATTGAATTCCTTTTCAGCCTGAATGCTCTTATCCTTTACCAAATCTGCATTACCATCATAAAATTCACATAGAGCATCGTAAAGAGATTTAGCATTTTTATGCTTTGCAAAACGGTTGTAAATGTCTGGTGCTAGACAGAGAGTTAGAGCACCAAAAGCCTTTTGGTCACGATCAATCAATTTCAGATCCCTTTCAGTATAGGAAGATGGGTCCTTGTTTTGAGAGACAACATCACCAACAGTAACCGTTGGTATGTGAGGACCAGAAGTAATCGATTCCTATTGGTTATGATCAGTATAGAAGAAGAAGGCTTTGAGACATCTCTTCCAATCTTCAAAATTGTCTCCATTAATGAGTCTTGGAGGCCTATTGGGTGCAACACTTTCAAGATCAGCAAGTGTGAGTGTGGTTAACTTCGACATTCTAGTTTCGGCAGAGAAGATAATAATTTCGCTGACACTTTCGCAGAGAATGATGACTTTGCAGACAATTTCGCTGAAAAACTACTTTCGCTAATACTTTCGCAGAGGAAGCTAATTTCGCTAGCAATTTCGGCAGCACTTTCGCTAACCCAAAGTCACCACAGGCTTAGTTTCGCTGGTAACTTCGCACGAAACAAGTTTGAACTTTCGTTCAAAAACAATTTCAGCAGCAATTTGCTTGTTAACCGTTCACAAACACTGATGAACTTTTGTTCAAAAGACTAGTTTCGCAGAACCACTAGAAAACAACTTCAGAAGCAAAATAACCCATAGATTCGCTGAAAGAAGATGGCAGTTTCGCAGAAAGAACAGTAAATTCGCTGATCGATCCCAAAACCATTTTTCAACTCAAAATCAATCTGAAATCATTCAATACTCAATGAATTTGAGATCTGATGATTATGAGATCTTCCTCAATCAAAAACTAGCATAATTCAATCAATTTCCATATCAAAAATATCTGATAATTCAATGAAAATTGATTGAAACTAGATATTGAACAAAAACCACAAAAACTCAACAAATCAAGAGCACTAAGGCTCTAATACCATATTGTTGGTCCATGTGATCGAATAACAGTGCAAATGATGTGAAGAATCGCTCAATATCCAACAAGCATGATAAACAATGATAATAGAGAAGATTGAACACAATACTAACTCATACTTGATAAGACAATGATCAATGACAATCAATAACAAAAAGCACAATGATAATTCTGTGTAATAACTGCTTGAAAAAGGCAACTTGCAACAATGATCCACGATTAGGGTTTTGCAAGCTTACCATACAATGAAAATTAACATGAGTATATATAGCAGTCTTAGTTTCGCAGACAGTTTCGCTGCCAGCGAAACTGTCCTGCTGAAACTATAGTTTCGCCCGGCAGAACATAAATTCGTCAGGTAAACAAAAACAGCAAACTGTGAGCGAACTTACAGTTTCGCTCACAGTTTTGCTAGACTGCTAAACTACACAAATCTAAGTACATACAAAAGGAAACTAACAAAAGTCCTATTACAAGTAAAGTAAGCAATCTAAACTAAGGTGAGTCCAACCTATACATGATCTTCAAACTTCATTAACAAGAATTTAACAACATATAAGTGATTTGCAAATACCTAGTTCATGCCAAGAACAGGGTATAACCGAAACCGAATATGTTGATGTCAAAACTTGATTTTAAGGATTAAAAGATGTTAAAAACAAAAAGGATAATCTCTAAACTTGAAAAACAAAATAAAAGTGATTATTCATGACAAAATCAAGTTAGGTATGATTCCTATGGAACAGTACCTAAGAACACTCAATTTTGACCATTAAAAGTTAAACTAAAAAAAATTCACTTGATTTATGATTTACAATCTGATAACTATTATTGAATTTTCTAATTCATATGCCTCTAATGCAGGTTACAATGGATAATCTCACATGGAGTAAGCTCCATAATGTCAATGGTTAACTTGACCATAATGTACCAGAGGCAGAAGGACTTAGGGATATGATCATATTCATCTCTACCAACAAAGTAGCTCATGCTATTACAGTTAGACCAATCATTTATGAGAGATTCATAAGGTCATTCTGGAGCACTGTTGAAGTGACAGAGATTGATGGTGTAAAGACTCTGTCTGGAATAATCACCAATGATCATACATTAGCCATTACTGAATAGTCTGTGAGACAGTGTCTAATGTTTGGTGATGATGCCAACACTCCCTTGGAATTAGAAGATGATGATATCATGACCTTCTTTGCAAACATTGGATATGAAGGAGGTTATGAAGGAAAGAAAATTGTGAAAGGATTGGTTGACTTACAATGGAGGTTCCTCATTCACTTATATCAACATTGTCTGTCAAAGAGGAAGACTGGATGGAATGATATCCCAGTAACAACCTATTCTGCCACATGTGCTCTATGCACAAACAGGCCATTTAACATGTCTCCTTATATGTTTAATGGTCTTGTTTCAAACATTTAGGAAGGAAGAAGACACATGTTTCAGATGTATCCAAGGTTCATACAATGCTTTATCAATGAAGCATTCCAAGAGATAGTGCCTGAAAGACCAGTGATGGATATTCCTCACTACAATGCCAACTCCTACAAGTACATAAAGAAGAGAGATCCAAGGAGCTTCTATAGTGGCACATTTTTCCTTTGTTACCATGGATGTTACATCAGATTAATCAAGAAGAACATGCAGAAGAACAAGAGGCTTTTGTTGATGAGCCTGTTCTAGAAGAAGAAGAACAAGCTTCTCATGATCAACAACATGTTGATGAGCATGTTGTGGTAGCTGAAGAAGGACAATGGTCAGTGTCACCACAGGTTGATGTAGGTGGTGATCTTCACACTGGACCTTCTGTTCAAGAAGCTGACATAGCCTCACCCTTCATGCCTACACCAATTCCATCACCCCAAAGATCACCAATTCCATTCACCTCATGTTTCACCTATCCACCCTTACCATACATCTTCCATTCCATCATCACCCACTACTACTGAGCCTGTTGAGTTTCGTGACTTTGCCAGCTCTTCAGAGGAATCCAAATCATCTTCTGATGAGGAGGATCATCAAATGTAAATGCCTGTGAGACAAGTCACTTCAGAAGCAGTTCCATCTGAAAGTTTTGCTGAATCAGAGGTGAATAGACCTGATGAAAAGGATGAAATGATCTCAGAGCTTTTAAAGAAGGTGGCCAAAATGGAAAAACTCATGGATAGAAGGTCTGGTATCATAAAGGACAGACTTCTAGAGTTGGATAAGAAGGAGAAGGAGTTGAAAGAGATGAAAGAAAAATATGATGCTGAAAAAGCAAAGAAAGACAGGGAAATAGTGGAACTAAAGGTTGCTCTTAAACATTATAGGGATGAAGTAAGTGGTCATGTGGACACTTTAGCTATCCAAACAATTGCCATGGAAGAGCAGGAAGGATTGATTGGGGAACAATCTGACATAATGTAAGGCCCCGTTCCCGGGACGCCTACAGTTGGTCATTCATCGCACATCAAACATACATTTACATTCATACTTCATAAACATCATAGCGGAACATTTTAAATAAGCTTTCATTTCTAAATAAATGCTTTTGCAAGTTAATACAACATTCATTACAAAATAGTTTGTTCGCATTACAATGCAAAAACATTAATCAAAAGAATGCCATCCCAAAAGAGCCGAGTAGCCTTGCAGTGCCATCCTCAGCAAACTTTACCTGCCAACTAGAAAACATATAAAAAGTCAGCATTGCTGAGTGAGTTCTAGTTTTAAAATAAAACATACTTTATTTTCATTAAAAACTATTCCTTTTCTCATGTGATCATTCAACATACGTATACATAGATAATGTCATTATTATATTTCATCTCATTCGTTATCTTTCGTTCCTTTCATACATTCATTCTTTCGAGTCTGTTGCGACGACAGAGTCGCTCACCTCAATAGCAATCTCAATGATTGCATGCTATCCGAGTCTGTTACAACCATAGGGTTGCTCACCTCATTGCCCATCTTAATGATAGCAAGCTATCCGAGTCTCTTGCTACAACAAGGTTGCTCACCTCATGGTAACATCACGATAGCACATTACTCGAGTCTCTTGCAACGACAAGGTTGCTCACCCCATAGGCAATCTCAATGATTGCACTTCATCCGAGTCTCTTGCAACACAAAGTAGCTCACCCCATATATATGCTTGCAAGCCTTTCTTCCGTTCATTTATCATTCATTAATGCATGCATTCTTACTTCATGTTTCTCTTTCATTATCTTTCGCTTTACATTACATAATACTTTATTCATTCATTAACATGACATGTAAAGCCATAAGAAAGATAAGCATACATCACAATAAGGAACATATCATACACATTCATCATCATCATACAGGGCAACATCATACATACATAACATGCATTAACATGCAACACCATCATCATCATGCCCTACATACTCTCTAAGGTCATAACAGTCATCTTACATGCTCTTACGAGAAACTTTACGTCAGAACTTACATCTGCACCTTCCCCCGAAGGCCAGAAGTCAAAATACACTTTCCTTCGAGTGCAACAGCCTATTTGGGCGTATGGACACCCTTCAGTCGCATGGCCTCCATACGACTGAACGTCATGCGATTGGACTCATGCGGTTGAACATCTATGCAAATGAACATTCAATCGGGCGTATGGACCTCATGCGGATGGAACTACTGCGAATGGGCACCTATGCGACTGACCTCAGGCGAATGGACTCATGCGACTAAGCATCTATGCGACTGAACCGTCAATCGTATGACTCCCCATGCGACTGGACTCCCAGTCGTGCGACTGAAACCTTAGTCATGCGATTGAACCCTCAATCGTTCGAATGAATCCCAAATCATGCGAATGACCTTCAATCGCCTCTCATTCGGCCGTATGGCCTCCATTCGGTCGCCTAGCCCTAGCTGATGCAGAATGGAGTTCATCCCGAACCCAATCTGCCATTTTCGGCCTCCAAGCTCATCCAAGCCCATTCTAAGCCTAAATTAACTCTCCTGGACCTTAGGAATGCATACCATAACACCATACAAGCACACATTGTCCAGAAACATACACGAAACTCATCACACACATCACACCCAAATGGGTCAAACACATACTCACACCAAAAACGGGTTTTAATATTTTCCAGCCCCAAAATCGGTTAAAAACAAGTAAAAGTGGGGTCCTAGAACTCAGACAAACGAGCACAACGTCAAGGGCTTCGATTTGGCTTGCTACACAACGAGTTTGGCCACCCGAATCACCCGAACCACTCTTTTCTTTCTCTTTTTCTTCTCCTTCTCTCTTCTCCTCTCTATGTGGCTGATTATTTGAGTGTGGGGGAGAGGGTAAGGGTTGCCCTCTCCCTTATATACTCCCACTCACCCGACTTTCTTTCGTTGGCGAGTTTGGTCCCTCGACTTTGAACTTTATTTCCTTTTCTTCCTTCGTCGGATTCAAAATAATAAATATCCGGGTGTTACAAGTCCACCCCCTTTAAATAGGTTTCGTCCCCGAAACCTGTTATTCCTCGAACAAACGTGGATAATGATGTCTCATTTCTTCCTCAGTCTCCCACGTTGACTCGAATCCCTTCCTGTGCTTCCACTGTACACGCACAAGAGGAACCACTTTATTCCTCAGCCTTTTCTCCTTCCGGTCGATGATTGCCACTAGTTGCTCCACATAATTGAGCCGTTCGTCTACCTCGATATCCTCCAGTGGAACAATCATATCTTCATCAGCTAAGCACTTCCTTAGATGAGATACATGGAATGTCAGGTGAATTCCACTTAACTCATCCGGTAACTCCAGTCTATAGGCCACCTCTCCTACTCGAGCAATAATTCGGAAAGGGCCTATATACCTTGGGCTCAACTTGCCCCACTTTCGGAAGCGAATGATACCCTTCCAAGGTGAGACCTTCAACATAACCCGGTCACCCACCTGGAACTCAATCGGCCTACGTCGTTTATCAGCATACGACTTCTGTCTGTCTTTGGCTGCCTTCATGAAGGCTTTAATCTTCTCAAGCTTCTTAGTCGTAGCCTCGATTACCTCGACGCTTCCCAATTCCTTTTGACCAATATCACCCCAACAAACGGGTGTTCTGCATCTCATACCGCATAGCATCTCATATGGAGGCATACCAATGCTGGCATGATAACTGTTGTTGTATGAGAATTCGGCTAACGGTAGGTGGTCATCCCAACTTCCACCAAAATCAATCACACATGCCCGAAGCATGTCTTCTAGTGTCTGAATGGTCCTTTCTGACTAACCATCAGTCTGGGGATGATAAGCTATGCTAATATGTAACCTCGTCCCCATAGCGTCGTGGAATTTCTTCCAAAATTTAGATGTGAACCGGGTGTCGCGATCCGACACAATAGACACCGGCACACAATGACGAGTTACAATTTCCTTGATTAACAGATCAGCCAACCTCTCAGATGAATATGTCTCGCGGATCGGTAAGAAGTGAGCACTCTTCGTCAAGCAATCAACTATCACCCAAATGGCATCATACCCTTTCGGGGTACGTGGCAGCTTTGTAATGAAATCCATGGTGATGTGCTCCTGTGAATCCAAGGATCGTCAACAGGAATTATCAGTGTCAGTTGATGTCAAGTCAACGTTTGCGGAATCAACGTTGATCTGGTTTAATTGTTTTAAATAACTTTAAATATCAATAAATGATCAAGATCAAGAACACACGTAACAAAACACAATTAATGATTAATCAGTATTTCATTAGAACATGTTAATGATTAAAAATGTAAAGAATGAATGATATTAAAGAATGCTATGATGTGATGGCTGCTAGGGTTTGATTGAAAGACTTTAAAGTGATTGTCGTATTGCTATTGCTGTTGTTGATCAATCAATCGTCTAACTCAGTCATGCTTGAATCGAAACCTAGGATCCATATATATAGACAGAGATGTTTCAATTATAGCAAACACCGGATCTCTTGGGATTTGATTTGTTTCAGTTAAGGAATCATCGGATTTCTCGGGATTCGCATAACTGCCTTGTTGACTTGTTGACTTGTAACACTTGTGTTATACAAGTGTTTGGACTGCAAAGCGTCTTCAGTAGGAATTTGTTCTTCCGTAGATGATGTGTTCTTCCGAAGGAGTCTTGGGATCGTCAACGGGAATTATCACTGTCGGTTGATGTCAAGTCAACCTTTGCGGAATCAATGTTGATTTTGTTTAATTGTTTTAAATAACTTTAAATATCAATAAATGATCAAGATCAAGAACACACGTAACAAAACACAATTAATGATTAATCAGTATTTCATTAGAACATGTTAATGATTACAAATGTAAAGAATGAATGATATTAAAGAATGCTATGATGTGATGGCTGCTAGGGTTTGATTGAAAGACTTTGAAGTGATTGTCGCATTGCTATTGCTGTTGTCGATCAATCAATCGTCTAACTCAATTGTGCTTGAATCGAAACCTAGGATCCATATATATAGACAGAGATGTTTCAGTTATAGGAAACACCAGATCTCTTGGGATTTGATTTGTTTCAGTTAAGGAATCATCGGATTTCTCGGGATTCGCATAACTGCCTTGTTGACTTGTTGACTTGTAACACTTGTGTTATACAAGTGTTTGGACTGCAAAGCGTCTTCAGTAGGAATTTGTTCTTCCGTAGATGATGTGTTCTTCCGAAGGAGTCTAGTTCTTCCGAAGGAAACGTCTGGTTGTTCATCCGCAGGAGAT
Organism: Flaveria ramosissima; assembly: GCA_025215565.1. NCBI lineage: Eukaryota > Viridiplantae > Streptophyta > Magnoliopsida > Asterales > Asteraceae > Flaveria > Flaveria ramosissima. Next base: position 9,362,631 of record CM046045.1, read on the forward strand.
CTTCGGATGTGAAATTACTTGTAAGAAATATATCTACGGAAGAACAAAATGTTCATCCGTAGATGTTTCTTACACTTGGTCAATTTCATAAATTGACCAATTATAATGTTTGTACCTGCAACCATACATAAACCAACACATATATAAATGGGTTAACCTATATATTTAATGCATACACAATGATGAATTACAAAAATTCATTACAAATATTAATTCAAGTACTAAGCCTATACATAATGAACTAGATCTACTGATTCTAGACCTAACAATACTCTCCCTTAGGCTTAGATACTTGCAATCAGTTCTTCAAAACTGAAAGATCCTTGACTCTGGCAATGATTTTATTGTAGAAGTAAGACACAGCAGTCTTCGATCATCATACTTGTAGTTGATCTTCATCTTGCTGAACTTCTTCATAGTCTCAAAACTGATCCCTATAACATCTTCTTTAGTAGTGAGTGTGTCTAACACAATGTTGTTATTCACCACTTCTAGCTCATCTTGCTCTGAGATTTTGAGTTCTGTTACTTCATCAAAAGTTGTTCCCTTCAGCAGTCCAGCATTGAATCTTCTTCTTTTGTAGGCTTTAGCATGTAGTTTGTCAATTACTTGGATCACATGGACATGCGTGAACAGATCATTTTGTGCTTTTTCATCAGTCAGCTTGGGAAAGAATTTGTCATTGAGATATGAGGTGTAGCTGGGGTGGAGTAGTTTGATTTCCATAGGATCAAAGATCCTGATCCTGTCAGCTTTCTTGTTCTCAGCATGACCAACTCCTTTGTCTTCTCAACATAACCCCATTCAGTGATTGGGTATGTGAATTGAGTCCCTCAATGCATTTGATTGCTGCTTTGTTTCTGCTTTTGTAGCCAACCCTCTTCAAGAATTCATCATCTACATTTTCTGAGGCATTGGACTTGTATCTTTTAAGCCTTTTGATTCTCTTCTGATGCTCTATATCTTCTCTTTTAGCTTCTATCAGGACATCATCTTTAAATTTAGTCTTCAACTTTCCCACTAGAGTTGAGAAGTCTCTTCCTCTAGGGTGAATTGGATAATTGCTGATGATTAGACTTTGAAGATCTTTGATGTCATTCTCTGGCAGACTCACCACTGAGAGTACATCATGGAAGTATTCAACTCTTCTAGATGTTCTTTTAATAATGGCACAATCCCAGTCTGGATCATATTTCCAGGCCATGATCCTGTTTTCTTCCACAGAACTGGGAGTTGTGAGGTGGTCTATCAGTTGAATCAGAGTGGACTTCTGCTCGGTTATCTCCCTTACTGTAGTCCCAAGTGGCCATACTTTGCCAGGTATTACTTCTCTTGGCTCTCTGATCAATTTGTCCTTCCCTTCGTGTTGATCTTTAGATTCAACTGTTATAGGTTCAGCAGGAAGTTTGCTTTGTTCCACATAAGATGGATGTGGAGCTTCAGTTGTGAATCTTACACCAGTATCCAGCTCAACTTTCATCACATGCTCCATCATCCTTCTAAGTTCTCCTACTGATCTTCCTTTAAGCTCATGTGGTTTGTAATTATGGCCTTGTAACCAGCAAGTCATGTTGTATTTGCTCATCTTAGCTGTGTCACAATGTCCCAACTCCTTCTTTGTCTTCTGAATGGATTGAAAGGTGTTGAAAGCTTCATAGTCACAATTTTGAATCATAAAGCATGCAAGCTCAAATTCTTTCAACAGATTCTTCATCTCAGTCATGTTTAGTCTCTCAACCATGTCATAAGGGAAACCATGGTTTATAAGTGTCATGAACATGGTTGATTCAGGCCTTTCTTCTAATATGTCTTTTGTAGTCAGAATATCATCAGCCTTTGAGACTTCTTGTTCTGGTGGAGAGTCTTCATTGATCAGCTCTTTCCACTCTTCATCACTTTCATCATCGTGGTGAGACAGACTTCACAGTAGATAAATCTACTGAAGGTGTGTGTTCAAGAGATGTGAGCTTGTATTTCTTGGAAGTACTTTCATCAATAGTTATCTTCTTCTCTGCAGTACCAATATACTTTCTCTTTCTTGAGTACAGAATCAGCTCTTTTGATGCCTCAGTAGATTATTTTGTTTGAGCAGTTGAAGCATTTGCATTAGATTCTAATGTACAGATCTTCATTTTCAGCTGCTCAATCTCTTCTTCTTTTCTCTTTATCACATTTGACTGAGCAGTCATAGTGTTATGTGCTTGTTCAAACTTTATCATTATCCTTTCCTTTTCTTTTTTTTTTCAGTTGCTGCTGACTCTTTAAGCTCAGCTTCCTTATCAAGTAAAGCTTCAATGACTTCCTTATCGCTTTGAGCATCTTCTCTCAGTGTTTTTATTCTTGCTTGTTGTCTCATCAACTCTTCATCCTTTTCTTTGATCATTCCCTTCAACTCCTGTATTCTTTGCTTTCTTTTGTTTGATTTTAGCACCAGCTTGTTGTATTCAGCAACCAGATAGCTCTTGCTGACAGGGATATCACTATCACTTAGATCATCTTCATTGTAGGCAATAATATCAACATAGTTTGCTTCTACATCTTCTTCCTGATGTTGAGAATCAACCTCATCATCTTTAAGTTCTTCCGGATCAACACTTGCTGAGCTTGAACTGGGTTCAATGGCTTGATCTAGTTCAGTTTCATTTGAGAGTACAGGGGATTCAGTTTTGGATAATGACAGTTTAATTGTACTTGCTTGTGAGACTAATTCTGTCTCCCCAGTGTAAATACTTTCAGTGGCTGAATTTTCAGGATTTGGAGGTTGTTGATAAAGTTGCATTTGAAGCTGATTTGGTGATTGGGGTTGAATGGGAGAGATTGGTTCTGTGTTTTGGCTGGCTGGAGATTGTGGTTGGGGTGTTTGTTGTTGTTTTGGTGATTGAGGGTGGATAGGTGAGATTGGTTCTGTGTGTTGGCTGGCTGATGATTGTGGTTGGGGTGTTTGTTGTTGTTTTGGTGATTGAGGGTGGATAGGTGAGATTGGTTCTGTATTTTGGCTGGCTGGAGATTGCTGATGTATGGGTGATGTATCTGGTGAGTGAGTGTCTTGAGCAGAATTGGTTGGAGAGTTCTCTTGTTCACTTTCCCATACAAGCTCTTGAGGAATGTTTGCAGTAGCATCAACTACATGTGCAAACATGTCCATGTCACCTCCTTCATATTTCCCAGAAATTTTGTTCAGCACAGATCTTCCAAGGTGTGCTTGAATAAACACACCACCCTCCATAGAAGTTCCAGGCAAAACCGCATTAATTATAAGTTGAATGAACCTTGGAAACATATACATCTTATCAGCCTTCTGTACTTTAATGTGATCACACAGACAGTTGAAGATGTACTTTGAGTAATTGTATGTTCTTCCCTCAAAAATACCAATGATGCCAGATGATATATGTCTTGAAAATCTATCAAGCCCAGATTTTCTGTTTGAAATGCACTTCAGATAAGTGTGACACAGAAATCTGTATGGCTTACAGAGTCTTCCCTTCTTGATCTCTCCCTTTTCAAAATCACCATCATACCCCATTATGAGAAAAACCTTTTCTATGTATTCATTTTCAAACACATCAGGGTGTCCGGCTTCAACATCTCCTAGTTCAAGAACCCTTCTTATTGTTTGTTCATCGATTCTCAGCCTTCGATTCTTAACTTCAGCAATGATACCTTCACCATCTTCTTCGATGTATGCAGAGTTCCAGAAATCAGTGATATGTGATCGATAAATCACAGGCTCTGTTGATAGGGCATAGAACAGCCTCGATCTTCTTAGATATCGGATAATTTCTTGACACCCTTCTGAAACAGGATCGTCAGGGTTTAAGAAGGCACACACATTGTGTTCTCTCGCGAATCGATTATCCATCTGTTAATAAGAAAAAGACTTTGTTAAAATTACATTATTGATATGAGAATACGAACAGTTGTGAGATAAAACAAGAATCAAATGGATTAAGAACAGTGGATTAAGAACACAGATATATGTTTGTTTAAGGTTTTGATTTGGTAAATTTTGAATGCTGAGGAAGTGGGAAAAATTTTGTTGAGTGAGTTTTTCTAGGTTTAAAAAGTGAGCTGAAAAAACGAATAATGAATTTGACAAGTCAAACCACATTATTTATACTCTCAGACACATTAACTTTATCTCATTTATTAAGTGGGACCCTGAATGTATTCTTCCGCAGAATTAATTTATCATTTATTCAGAATCCTCAGTGTATTCTTCCGTAGAACATCTACGGATCAACAACATCTGCTGATGATGTAACATTAAATTACATTTGTTGATCTTTATTCATCCGTAGTTTACCAATCTACGGATAAACATTTAAGATTGATTTCCACATTGTAGCTTCTGCTGATGCTTAAAGTGGCACAATGCAAATAAATATTGTTGAATGTATGGTCCAACTCTATTGTTTAGAACCATTTATTGTTTTAGGACCTTGTTGGCTTTGTATACATGGCAATTTAGTACAAGAAAGTTTAAAATGATTTTTACTAAAATTTTCATGTATCCAGAAGCTAACATGATGCTCCGATTCCAATTCCTTCAATTTGATAATGGTATAGACATTGCTGCTGCTGATTGAGACACTTTTTCATGTAGTCTACTCCCCCTAAATTTGTGATTAATTGGTGAACTTAAGCATTTATCATAAATTTCTTTAAGAGGAATAACATGATTTTTAACTGTATGATAATGATCAGATACATAGACACATATGATGGGATCATACTATAATACTAAGCCTCTTCCTGATAGATTATTTTGTTGATTTGATACATGAACAAGTTCTGATTGCAAGTATATTGTCCACATAAATCCATACATGAGCTCATGTATCAACTAGGCATGCTGTTTATCATGTTTTCATATGGATTTTAGAATCACTGTTATGGGCTTCACATTCAAATCACAAAGGTTTTGACCTCCCTTTGCAAGTCAAATCATCACTTTTCACACTTAAGAATATGTACTTTAAGTTATAAGATCTATCTTGAGATGCATTTGACACCTCATTGATACATTGATGTAAAAGCTCAAGATAATATATAGTTGATCACATAGGATTCTTTTGAGAGCTTTAGATATGATCATCATCAGATCACCAGGTCTTTACTCACGTAAAATAGAGGTGCCTTTAACCTAGGTCTTTGTTCACACAAAACAGAGGGATGATGAGGATCATGATCTTTTCACCTTTTGCAACTGATATTCAGTATGGTGATCATACACCCAGGTCTTTGTTCATGCAAAACAGAGGGAGTATGATTTGCAAATATAGATATTATAAAGTGTTTTACATAGTGTGTTTAGATGAGTGATTTGATCACATTAGAATAAGACTCACTTTGTATTCTCAAAATGAAGTTTCCCACAAACAATCATTTTAGTATTATGTTTGGCATGCACTCAGTTTAGTTTCCACTTAAGATGAATCTACTCACATATCAAGAGACTTGCTGAGATTTATTATTATTTATTTATTCAGGAATAGGCAAAGCTATAGTGTATTATCATTTCCCATACATATGTCATGTGTATGCATCATTGCACACAGCATTTTGTTTGTTTAACTTTGATTAATCTAAGTTAATCATGCCTAGAGACTCAATCAGAAAATTAAATCTGACTAAATCAAAGGCTTTAGTGAATAAATTAGTAAGCTGATTTGATGTATCCACTTTGACTAACTTAATCAACCCCTTTTCTGAGCAATCTCTCAAAATATGATATCTTATCTCAATATGTTTTGTTTTACTATGTTGCACAGGATTAGCAGTGATAAACATAGCAGTAGAATTGTCTATATAGATAGAAGTTTGAAGAAAATTGTAACCATAGTCAAGCAAATGGTTTTGCAACCAAAGAACTTGAGAGCAACCAGCTGAAGCAGCAATGTACTCAGCCTCAGCTGTGGATACAGAAACATTGGTTTGTTTCTTGCACTGCCATGATACTGGCCTTGGTCCAATGAATTGACATCCAGCGGTTGTTGATTTTCTGTTACTGTTACATCCACCATAGTCACTGTCTGAGTATGAGTAGAGTGTAAAGTCTCCATCCTTTGGATACCAAAGACCAAGTCCTGGTTTTCCCTTAAGGTATCTGAAAATTCTTTTTACAGCATTGAGATGTGACTCCTTGGGATCAGATTGGTACTTAGCACATACACACACAGCAAACATAATATCAGGTCTACTGGCAGTTAAATACATGAGTGAACCTATCATTGATCTATATAATTTTTGATCAATAGATTTTCCAGAGGGATCAAGAGCAATCTTATCAATTGTTGATGCTGGTGTTTTGCATGAGGATACTTCAGCAAGATTGTATTTCTTCAGAATTTGATGTATGTATTTTTCTTGGTTGATGAATAATCCATCTGCTTTTTGATGAACTTGAAGGCCAAGGAAGAAGGTTAATTCACCCATTGAGCTCATCTGAAATTCAGATTTCACCGGCTCTTCAAAATTCACACACAATCTCTTATTAGTTGATCCAAATATAATGTCATCAACATATACTTGAACTACTAAGAGATCTTGATGTTCTTGTTTGAGAAAAAGTGTTTGATCAATAGTTCCTCTTTTGTAGCCATGCTTGAGTAAGAAAGATGATAGTGTTTCATACCATTTTCTTGGTGCTTGATGAAGACCATACAAGGCTTTATCTAGTTTGTATACCCTATGAGGATAATGAGGATCTTCAAATCCGGGGGGTTGTGACACATAAACTTCCTCATCAATTTTCCCATATAAGAATGCACACTTCACATCCATCTGATACACAGTAAACTTCTTATATGATGCATAGGCCAAAAACACTCTTATTGCCTCAATTCTTGCAACTGGTGCAAAAACTTCATCATAGTCTATGCCTTCTTCTTGAGTGTATCCTTGTGCAATCAACCTTGCTTTGTTTCGAACAATAATCCCTCTATCATCCAGTTTGTTTTTGTATAGCCATCTAGTTCTAATAGGATGTTGACCTTCAGGCAAATCAACAAGAGACCACACTTTTTGCTTTCTGAACTGTTGAATCTCTTCTTGCATAGCTTCAATCCAGCTATTGTCTTTTAAAGCAGCTGTGATGTTTGGAGGCACCACTTGAGAAAGAAAACAGTTGAAGAGACAAAGGTTGGTTGTACTACTTTGGCTCCTTGTAGTTCTCTTTTCAGGATTTCCAATGATGTTGTCAAGTGGATGAGTCTTATGAATTCTCATTGAAGGAGTTGATTCAACTGGAATAGATGATTCCAGGTTAGTCATTTCCATCGCCTCAGACTGATTCAGCTGAGGTTGAGAATTTAAGAAATAGTCAAAATGTTCAACGAGAGTTTAATGATCATGAGAGTCTGTTGTTTGGGTAAAGGTATCTCTAGTTATGTTTTGCTCTTCCGCAGGAACTCCTTCGGAAGCATTTTGGTCTTCCACAGGAACTCCGGATGCATTCTGGTCTTCCGTAGGAACTTCTCCGGATGCATTCTGGTCTTCCATAGGAACTCCGGATGTATTCTGGTCTTCCGTATTAACTTCTCCGGATGCATTCTGGTCTTCTGTAGGAACTTCTCCGGATGCAATCTGGTCTTCCATAGGAACTTCTCCAGATGCATTCTGGTCATTTCCACATGTAGTATATGCTTCTACTGAGATGTTTTCATCTGAAGATGGATGCATCCTTGGAGGATCAGCAGATAGGTTACTTCAGTCATAATAGGTGGAACAAATGGATAACATACTTCATCAGATTCCGCATTGTTCAAATGATCATAGTTAAATGATTTGGATAAAGCATCTATGTCAAATAACCATGATGAACCTTTAACTGACTTTGTAAATACAGTTTCATCAAAAGATACATTAGGAGTCTCTTCCACAATGTTATGTTGTGGAATATACACTCTATAGGATTTTGATGTTGAAGAGTATCCAACAAAGAAACCGTCATATGCTTTTTCTGAAAATTTTCCCAATGACTCTTTTATGTTCAAAACAGTTACTTGACATCCAAAGACTCTTAGATATCCTATGTATGGTTTTCTTTTAAATAGGAGCTCATAAGGAGTTTTGTTATGTTCTTTGACAATTAATGTTCTATTTTGAACATTGCATGCAGTATTCATAGCCTCAGCCCAAAAAGTGATAGGTAGTTGTGAATCAGCTAGCATTGTTCGTGCTGCTTCAATGAGAGTTCTGTTTCTTCTTTCAGCAACTCCATTTTGTTGTGGAGTCCTTGGTGCACTGAATTGTCTTGCAATACATTTGCTCCTGCAAAAGGAATCCAGTTCAAAATTGACAAATTCAGTACCATGGTCACTCCTAAAAATTTTAACTTTTGTATCAAGTTGATTCTCAATCTTGATCACAAAGTCCACTAATGTTTCTGAAGTTTCACTTTTTTGTTTTAAGAAAAATACCCATGTGAATCTTGTGAAATCATCAACTATCACCAAACAATGTTGCCTTTTTCCAATGCTCATTACATTGGTGGGACCAAAAAGGTCCATGTTAAGCAATTTGAGTGGTGTAGTATTAGTATTGATGGTTTTGGATTTATGTGACACTCTATGTTGTTTTCCTTTGTAACAAGAAGAACAGTGAGTTGAGCAATGAAACTCTTTATTTGGCAATCCAATGACCAGGTCATTTTTCACCAATTTGTTCATGTTCTTCATGTTAGAATGTACAAGCCTTCTATGCCATAATTGAGACAAGTTTGAGAGTTTAGATATAAGGCATGTTTCATGTTTTGTGAGAGAAGTGTGGTTCATATCTAAAACATAAGTGTTTCCTTTTCTTGCTGCTTTGAGGAGTATCCAATCTTCTGGAAAAATAAATCCTGGCTTAAGAATATAACAGTTAGTATCATCAAACAATGTAGTATAATTTTGATCACAAATTTGAGACACACTAAATAGATTATACTGTAAATTTTTACAGTAATTTACTTTATCAAATTTGAGTACACCATTTGTTATCATTCCTTCACCAACAATTTTACCTCCCATTTTATCCCCACCAAATGCCACATAAGAAGCATTTTTATGTTTGAAATCATGGAGGAGAGAACGGTTTCCTGTCATATGCCTAGAACAACCACTGTCAACATACCACTTGTTGTCAGCTCTCCAATATTGTTCCTGCATTCAGAAAAGAAAATCAGTTAGAAGTGACAACCCAAGTCTTAGTGATCTTGGGTTTGTCAACAGGGTCTAAAACAGTTACTCTTTCATTAACAATTTTTGAAGTTTCAGTTTTAGATTTGGTTGATTCATTCTGATTTGATTTAGATGAGGATGATTCTGCTGAATGGGATGTTGATGAAGTAGATTCATGATTCTCAATTTCTGCTTGACTCAGATCAACTTCATTTGTTTGAGTCTTTTGTTTTGATGATGAACCTTTAAATGTCTCACTATCTTTTGTTTTTGAAAGAGGTATATGAATGCCCTTTTCAAATTTATCAAAGAATGAATCATCATCCTTTGATTCCTTATCTGTCAAATCTACTCTTTTGTGGGGTGTTTTTGACTGCTCGAAAGTTGGTCTTTTCTTCAATATATGAACACTTGATGATGTTTTGTCCTTTGATTTTGACTTTGATTTTTGTTCAGACTTCTTCAGTTTTGAACCCTTTGCACTATCAGTAGATTGAGAATCTGATTCAGACTTATCTGATGTAAGGCCCCGTTCCCGGGAAGCCTCACAGTTGGTCAATCGTAGCATAAAATCAGTTTAATAACAAAACATTGCAGCGGAAATAATTAGACATTCATTTAAAACTAAGAAACCATATCGTACTCATACATTTGTCCTTTAATTTCAAACAAAAACATATCACTTGTTCTTAAATTACAATAAAGATTTCATAAATAGGAATGCCATCCATAGCTCCCCAAGTAGCTCCGTGTGCCATCCTCAGCATCAACGTTTACCTGCCAACTATTATGCATAAAAGTCAGCTTCGCTGAGCGAGTGATAGTTTTAAATAATATAAGAAAATATAAACTTTATCCTTCATATAATGACCATGCATACATCATAGTACATAACATTACTTGCATCGTAATAAGCATGTTCATTATCTTTCATTCTTTCATTATCTTTCACTTTCATCATAAACGAGATTGCACAAAGCAAGAGCTCCATGTTGATTGACAACAAATGCAAATCCCTGTCGGTACACATGAATACGGTAGCTAACCCCCGACAGTTGATCCACACTGCAAGGCACATAGCCCGCTCATGAATACAGATCCATCATCATACATCAGACTCACATAAGTAAAGTCTATCATAGTGCTTGCAAGACTTTACATCATCAAACGGGCCCGGGGGTAACATTCATTAAGTTTCACTTTTTATTAGTATCACCTTCCACTTTAATATATAATACTTAATTTATTAAGTACACAACATACCAAGTACTAATCATCATAAAACATAACCGACCCGCCACGGGACAGCGGGGGTTCGGGGGCGGCAGCCCCTAACAGCGGGGTCCAAGGGGCAACGCCCCTGGCTGGGGCCGGGCTGCCAGGTCAGCGCGAAAAAATTTTATATTTAAGGATTTATATAGCAGGTTTACTTATAGAAAAATCGTTCTTCCTGTTAAAACCCCTTAAAATCGTGGTCATTTAAAAACATAAATTTAGTATGCATAATAGCCCCAAAACATGGAAAACTTACAAATAGGGGATCTAGAACTCACCTGGATACCACGAATAACTTCTAGGCTAAGCTTACAAGGCTAGGATCACTCTACACAGCCTGCAAAATAACTAACACTTAAATGGGTTAATTTCTGCCTAAATTTGCTGCTAATTTCGCCACAAGATCAGCAATTTCGCAGCTAGGTTCGCAAACAGTTCGCTGCTAGTTTCACCAGCAGTTTCGCTGCTAGTTTCGCTAGCACCTTCGCTAGCAGTTTTGCTGGCATCTTCGCTGCCAGTTTTGCTGCCAGTTTCGCCCAACTTTCGTTGGAAAACCATGTCTGCGAAACTACCTGCGAAACTATAGTTTCGCAGGAAGTTCTCATAGTTTCGCTAATTGAATATGCAAAATTCGTTGGATGCATATACAGTTTCGGAGATCGCATAAAAATCACGAACCAGTCCGTTTTTAACCCAAAATCATAACTTTTTACGTCCAATCTCTTAGTTTATCATCCATGAGGCTAAATCTAAGCTTTATACATGTTTTCATACGTAAAAATGTGACCTTTATGCGATGCTTTGCAACTTTTCAAAACCCAAAACCCTAGAATTCGGGTTTGATCTACAGAAGGGTTTAGAGGTCGATTCTTACCTGGATTTGTTGCTTCTTTCTTAGATCTTGATGCTCCAACACCCAGATCTTCAATCTCTTAACCTTGGAAGCTTCAAATCTTGAGTTTTCTTCACTTTCTCTCTACGAATTTTGGTGGCTAGGGTTGTAATGTGGAAGATGAAGGCTGGTTTGGGTGCTTAAGGGCTGATTATGGGCCTTTAATCCCATAGGCCACTACCCAATAAGCCTAATTTAGCCCATGACCATTTCTTTACCTTATTAAAACACCCAATAATTAAGCCCATTATCCTTAATGACTCGTTTTGACTTTTCGGGGTGTTACATCTGATTCTTTCTTCTTTGTGCCTTTTGTCTTGTTCTTTTTGTTGAAATAACATTCCTGTGTGGAATGATTATTTTTGTTGTAGATAGCACAATGTTTGTTGAAGTAGCAATCAGCAGTCATGTGATTGTTCATATTGCAAATAGAGCAGTAGCTGCTGAAGTAACAATCTTCAGTATTGTGATTTTTCATGTCACACCATTTGCAATACTTTTCATCTGATTCTTTCTCAGAATCATTCTTATTGTTTGTTGAATTTTGTTGTTGTTATTTCTTCTTTAGCTTCGGATGTGCTTCTCCTTTTTCCACTTTATGCACATTTTGATTGTTTGTTGCTGAATTCCTCTTCCGTAGATCAGCAGCTGAAGTTTTCTTTTTCAGTTGATGATCTGCTGATACCTTTTTCTTTCCTTTTTCTTTGAATTTCTCTTTTTCTTCAGTGATGACAGATTCATCATTCAATTTCTTGGAGAAGTCTTGTTGCTGAATTAGTTCTTGAAGACCTTCATTCAATTGAGTTATTCTCTTGCAGATGGTCTTCAGCATGTTTCTTTGTTTAGGAGGATATGGCAACTTTGTTTCTTCAAGCACTTTTGGAATATGAGTTTTAAGATGAACATTCTTACCAGTGATTATTCGATCAACATCATGTTCATCAGAATCATCCAAGTCATCACACTTATCATAATCAAATTCTAAATCATTTTGATCTAAAGATTCTGATTCAGAAGATTCAGTTTCACTCACCTCAGCTTCATCATTAATTTTAATTTGAGTTGAATATTTTTCAAACTTGGTGCTAGGCACAAAATGATTTGACAGAGTGTTGGTCATTGTTGTAGGTAAAGATGTGTAATTATCATTTATAGGTGGTGCAACCGCATTATAACCCAACCCAGACTTTTTCTTTGATTCAATATGAGAATTTAGTAATATCTCATATTGCTGAGATGATAATTGAAACTTATGAAGTTTCACTTCAGTTGATGCATGATCAGCCATGGATTTTGTTAAGGAAGTGGTCAGATGCTCAACTTGGGCTTTTAGGCTATAATTTTCAGAAACAAATTTTTCTAAATCCTTTTGCAAAGAGTTAATTTTTATTTGATACAATTTATGTTCTCTAACATGGGATTCATTCAAAATCATTGTTTCTTTTACTTTGTCAGCCAACTGTTGAGCATGGACTCTATATCGTTCAACTTCCTCAACACATGTTGATGAACACAATCTTTCTTTTACCTCTTTTGCCATTGGTGGAACTGTTTGATCCATATGAGCCATCAATGCTTGATTCTCTTCCAAAACTTCCTTTTCATACACACTCCAGTCACACGTTCCATCTTGAAGTATGATCAGCCCTGACTCCTTTGGGTTGCTAGGTCCAGCTGATTCTTTGGTGGCTGGTGGGGATGCATTGATCAGTTGAGATTGTTTGTGCAGAGGTCTTTGAGAAGTTGATTTTTGATGAACTTGAATCTGATGTTGTTGATGCTGCTGGTGTTGTCTCATCTCTGGATATGACTGTTGATTGCATTCTCTTGAGAAATGTCCATAGAGATTGCATTTGTAGCATCTTACTTTTGATTTGTCAACGCCAATCTTTGATGTTTTGCTTGCTGAAGCCAAGTTCTTATTTCTCCTGAGATATTGCTTTGCTCTATAAGCAATCATGGCCATCTGCCATTGTAGATCCATTTCTTCCACTACATCAGGAGGCAGTTCTTCTAAGTCTTGTTGGCAGATATTTGCTGAAGTTAGAGAGCTTCCCAGATAGGCTTGGAAACTTGAACTAAACGCTGCAAAGGCTGCTCTTTGTTCTTCAGAGTCCAATATCACAGTTATTGATTCTGACGGATTGGCCGAATGTGAAGACTTAGCTGTTGCTGTTGTTGTATCTTGTCTATCAGCAGTTCTTCCTTTATTCTTTTGGTGCTTGTCTTGAGATGATTTCTTTGAAGGTTTTGAAGCATAAAAGCTAACTTCCTCCTCATCATCACTCCTAGCACAAGAGTTATCACTTTCATTGTTTGAAATAAATGCACTACCAACATTATTTGTTTCTTTGAAGTGATAGGGTGAGACATGAGTTCTCACACTCTTGTTTCTTGATTTTTCGTCCATTTCAAGAGCTTCCACTTTTGCAACCAGAGTATCTAAACCAGTTGATTTCAGATCTATAGTGTTCTTGAACATGGATACAGTATGCTTCTAACTTTCTGGCAAAGTGTGGAGCATTTTCTTGTTTAATTCCTCACTTGTATACTTCAACTCTAGAATATTCATCTCAGTGACCAACTGCATGAATCTATGGAGTTGTTGAGGAATTGATTCACCCTCAAAATGATGAAATTTTTCATATTGTGACCTGAGGGTGTCTCTCCTTATACTTCTTATCTCATCACTCCCTTCGCAGAAAGTGTGAAGTATCTTCCACAAGGAGTGTGCTGTTTTATAGTTCTCACACCTGATTAATATCTCTTCAGGTAAAGCCATACTAAGCAAACTGTATGCTTTTATATCAACTTTAACCTTTTTTACATCATCAGGTGATAGATCTTTGGTACTGATTGGTTGATTTTTGTCATTATAATCCGGCCCAAGAGTGGGTGGAATATAAGGACCTTCAGTAATGGATATCCATAAGTCAGAATCAGTATAGTTTACATGATTCCTAAACTTGATTTTCCACGACTTGAAGTCTGCTTTTGTTTCCAACTTCGGAGGTTGGTAAGATGAACCACTGAAGTTGCTCAGGATGTTACTTGACAAGATCTTTTCTTCAATTGATTTGAATATAGAAACATGTTAATTAAAACGATTGCAGTTAAACGAAATTAAACTCAACTAAACACAACTAACACTGATAGATCAATCGATCTAAATCAATGAGCACTTGGCTCTGATACCACCTGTGAATCCAAGGATCGTCAACAGGAATTATCACTGTCGGCTGATGTCAAGTCAACGTTTGCGGAATCAACGTTGATTTGGTTTAATTGTTTTAAATAACTTTAAATATCAATAAATGATCAAGATCAAGAACACACGTAACAAAACACAATTAATGATTAATCAGTATTTCATTAGAACATATTAATGATTACAGATGTAAAGAATGAATGATATTAAAGAATGCTATGATGTGATGGCTGCTAGGGTTTGATTAAAAGACTTTGAAGTGATTGTCGTATTGCTATTGTTGTTATCGATCAATCAATCGTCTAACTCGATCGTGCTTGAATCGAAACCTAGGATCCATATATATAGACAGAGATGTTTCAGTTATAGGAAACACCGGATCTCTTGGGATTTGATTTGTTTCAGTTAAGGAATCATCGGATTTCTCGGGATTCACATAACTGCCTTGTTGACTTGTTGACTTGTAACACTTATGTTATACAAGTGTTTGGACTGCAAAGCATCTTCAGTAGGAATTTGTTCTTCTGTAGATGATGTGTTCTTCCGAAGGAGTCTTGTTCTTCCAAAGGAAACGTCTGGTTGTTCATCCGCAGGAGATCTTCGGATGTGAAATTACTTGTAAGAAATATATCTATGGAAGAACAAAATGTTCATCCGTAGATGTTTCTTACACTTGGTCAATTTCATAAATTGACCAATTATAATGTTTGTACCTGCAACCATACATAAACCAACACATATATAAATGGGTTAACCTATATATTTAATGCATACACAATGATGAATTACAAAAATTCATTACAGATATTAATTCAAGTACGAAGCCTATACATAATGAACTAGATCTACTGATTCTAGATCTAACAGCTCCCACTTCCATTCCGGTATATCCAAAGGTTGAATCTTCCCATACGGCTTTTGATGCTCGGCTTTCACCTGTAAGCAAGTAAGGCACTTACTCACATACTCCACCACATCCCGCTTCATACCCGACCACCAATAATCTTTCTTCATATCATGGTACATTTTCGTGGCACCAGGGTGAATGGAGTACCGAGTCTTGTGAGCTTCATCCATGATCTTCACCCGTAGATCCCCAAAACGAGGAATCCACACGCGACCGAATCGGGTTCTAACACCGAGTGTGTTTTCACCCAATTTCGCGACCAGACCTCTCATTCTTTCAGAGTTAAGATGATCTTCTTTCAATGCCTCATCTTGAAACCCTTTAACCTGCTTCATCACATCGGGGGTCATGATCAACTGATACGCTTTCACCCGAATCGGCTCGGGCCTCTCTTTCCGGATAAGGGCGTCAGCCAAAATATTCGCCTTGCCCGGATGGTAGTGAATCTCACAATCATAATCCTTTATATGTTCCAACCATCGTCTATGCCTCATGTTCAGATCCTTCTGCTTGAAGAAGTAGTTCCGACTCTTGTGGTCAGTGAATATGGTGCACTTCGTCCCGTAGAGGTAGTGCCTCCAAATCTTTAATGCAAAGACCACGGCTGCCAGCTCCAAGTCATGAGTAGGATAATTGACCTCATGAACCTTCAACTGTCGGGATGCATAGGCTATAACCTTTCCTTTCTCCATTAGCACATATCCCAACCCCGAGTAGGAAGCATCAGAATAAACCACCAGATCTTCACTTCCCTCAGGCAATGACAGAACAGGAGCTTGAGTCAATCTCGCCTTCAACTCCTCGAACGCCTTCTCTTGAGCTTGACTCCATACGAACTTCACATCTTTTCGGGTCAACGTAGTCAGTGGATAAGCAATCTTAGAAAAGTTTTGGATAAATCTTCTATAGTAGCCCGCCAAACCCAAGAAACTACGAATCTCGGATGGCGTCTTTGGTGACTTCCATTGCATAACCGCCTCCACTTTCGCCGGGTCCACCATTATCCCGTCAGGATTCACCACATGACCCAAAAACTGAACTTCGCGCAACCAAAATGCGCACTTGGAGAATTTCGCATACAACTTCTCCCTCCTCAACGTCTCTAGAACCTCCCGAATGTGACCGGCATGCTTAATCTCGCTTCTCGAATAAATCAGGATATCATCAATAAACACAATCACTGATTTATCTAACATAGGCTGACACACACGGTTCATCAAATCCATAAAAGCAGTTGGCGCGTTGGTCAAGCCAAAAGACATGACAAGAAACTCGTAGTGACCATAGCGCGTACGAAAAGCTGTTTTAGGAATATCTTGCTCCTTCACCTTCAACTGATGGTAACCAGATCGAAGATCTATCCTTGAAAACCAACTGGCACCCTGAAGCTGAGCGAACAAATCATCTATCCTTGGTAAGGGGTATTGGTTCTTCACTGTCAACTTGTTCAGCTCGTGGTAGTCGATGCACATCCTCATACTACCGTCCTTCTTCTTTACAAACAGGACCGGAGCACCCCAAGGAGAGATACTCGATCTAATGAACCCCTTATCAAGCAGCTCTTGCAACTGTTCCATCAATTCTTTCATTTCCGTCGGAGCCAACCGATACGGTGCCTTGGCGACAGGTTGGGCACCCGGTATCAGATCAATCTGAAACTCGATCTCTCTGTCAGGTGGCACTCCTGATAAGTCTTCTGGGAACACATCTGGAAAGTTACACACAACCGGTACATCGGCTAGTTGTGGTGTTGGCGTATCCACATCCTTTACATAGGCCAAGTAGGCATTACATCCACGCCTCATACACTTTCCCGCCACCGCCATCGAGATCACCTTTGAAATCATAGTAACCTGATCACCATAAACCGTCACTGAACTACCGTCAGGCGCCAACAATCGAATCATCTTTTTCCGACACACAATGTTCGCCTCGTAGTCCGCTAGCCAATCCATCCCAAGAACCAAATCAAAACCACCTAAGGTCATCACGAACGGTCTAACAGGAAACTTATGACCCTCGAGTTCCACATCACAGTTCTCTATCATCTCAGAAATCCTGGTAGACTTACCTATGGCAGTTTCTACATCAAAGGGCGCATCAACACGTCTACTACTAACAGGCAGCTTAGCACAGAAAGTAGCAGAAATAAAACTTTTACTGGCACCCGAATCAAATAACACAGAAGCTAAAGTTGGTTCACCAGAAACGTACTGGACACGACATCAGGTTCCGTTCTAGCTTCCTCCTGTGTCATGGTGAATGCCCTGGCGCTCGCCCTCGGTCCTTCACCTCCTGTCTTCTTCGCCCCAGAGCTCTCAGCCCTCGGCCTCTTACAATCTTTGCTCATGTGACCCTCTTCACCACAGTTATAGCATCGGACTATACGACAGTCCTTAGCCATGTGCCCCGCCTTTCCACACCTGAAGCACAAGTTCGACCCAAACCTGCACTCCCCACTATGCTCCCGTCCACACTTGCCACACCTTCTCGACCCCGCACTTGACGTGACCACACGACGTTCGTCCACCCGTGCCCTCTTATTACCCGTCGAGGCATCACCCCGACCAAACCTCTTCCTCTGCTAGTTTTGATCACCACCGCTCTTCTTGCCACCTTCAGTCACCACCACCGTCCTTCATCATATAATCTTCCCGCCAAATCCACCGCCGACCTAAGCGTGCTCGGCCGGGCAGCGATCATGTGCCTGCGAATATCCGCTGGCAAACCCTGAATATACCTCTTGATTTTTCGGGACAGAGGTGTCACCTGATCCGGCACCAGACGTGCCATCTCGTTGAATTTTGTGTACTTGGTGTGTCATGGTTCCCGCCTCCAGTTGCAAGAACTCCCTCTCGACCTTGTCCATTTCCCGATGAGGACAAAACTCCTCGATAACCAACCTTTTCAGCTCAGAGCATCTCATCCTCCCAATGGCCCTGCTACCCTCGGCTTGGACAATATTGTCCCACCAACATAGAGCCGAATCCACAAAAGAGTGGGTAGCGAACTTCACCTTCTGGTCTTCACGGCATTCGCTGATATCCAGAACGGCCTCCATTTCCCTCACCCACCGGTGAGCAGCAGCAGCAGTGCCATTTCCATCAAAAGTTGGGGGCTTGCATCTCATAAACGCCCCATAGTTACAGCCTCGTACCACCCCTTGCACGGGTTCATCTTCTTCCTCCTCCTCATTATCGGAGAAAATCGTTTCAGGCTCCGGTTGCTCCCCCGAGGCCCTATTTCTCTCCTTCCTTTCTCCCTCTTTCACAGCCTTGATGACTTTGGTCACCACAGACGGTAAGATTGTCTGCATGACCTGATGTACTTCTTCAACAACAGCCTCCTTTACCGAGGCCCTCAAGTTTGCACTCTCATCCCCAGCCTCCGGATGAGGATTCTCAGGTTCTTCAGGAATCTCCTTCTCAGCTCTAGGCCTTCCTCTTTTAGGTCGCGGTTCCGCGTCAGGACCACCACGGCCTCCACCCCTAGAAGCTCTAGAAGATCTACCACCAGCCATTCTCTATCACACTGAAAGATTCAAACACCAACACGGTCATTCAAGGAAACAACTCAGTTTATGTCAAGTATAGTAAGTCCCTAATTACAGTGGCCAGTTGTGATTAGCCACTTACTTTACTCTTCATACTCCAAGTATTACCTGTCTTGACTACATCAGTATTTAAATCTACATACAACACATAACCACATACCATGCGCACATAAAACCGGTTAACTTTAAGAAAATACCTGATGGCACGCAGCTACTCAGATTGGCATCCCATCCCCTTTTCGTCCCATTTTCAGTTTAAGTTAAGGTTTATTTTGAAAATTTACCCATTTCACTTAAACTTTGGCTCTGATACCAACTTGTAAGGCCCCGTTCCCGGGATGCCTACAGTTGGTCATTCATCGCACATCAAACATACATTTACATTCATACTTCATAAACATCACAGCCGAATATTTTAAATAAGCTTTCATTTCTAAATAAATGCTTTTGCAAGTTGATACAACATTCATTACAAAATAGTTTGTTCGCATTACAATGCAAAAACATTAATCAAAAGAATGCCATCCCAAAAGAGCCGAGTAGCCTTGCAGTGCCATCCTCAGCAAACTTTACCTGCCAACTAGAAAACATATAAAAAGTCAGCGTTGCTGAGTGAGTTCTAGTTTTAAAATAAAACATACTTTATTTTCATTAAATACTATTCCTTTTCTCATGCGATCATTCAACATACGTATACACAGATAATGTCATTATTATCTTTCATCTCATTCGTTATCTTCCGTTCCTTTCATACATTCATTCTTCCGAGTCGGTTGTGACGACAGAGTCGCTCACCTCAGCAATCTCAATGATTGCACGCTATCCGAGTCTGTTACAACCATAGGGTTGCTCACCTCATTACCCATCTTAATGATAGCAAGCTATGTGAGTCTCTTGCAACAACAAGGTTGCTCACCTCATGGCAACATCACGATAGCACATTACTCGAGTCTCTTGCAACGACAAAGTTGCTCACCCCCATAGGCAATCTAAATGATTGCACTTCATACGAGTCTCTAGCAACACAAAGTTGCTCACCCCATATATATGCTTGCAAGCCTTTCTTCCATTCATTTATCATTCATTAATGCATGCATTCTTACTTCATGTTCCTCTTTCATTATCTTTCACTTTACATTACATAATACTTCATTCATTCATTAACATGACATGTAAAGCCACAAGAAAGATAAGCATACATCACAATAAGAAACATATCATACACATTCATCATCATCATACAGGGCAACATCATACATACATAACATGCATTAACATGCAATATCATCATCATCATGCCCTACATACTCTCTAAGGTCATAACAGTCATCTTACATGCTCTTACGAGAAACTTTACGTCAGAGCGTACATATGCACCTTCCCCCGAAGGCCAGAAGTCAAACTACACTTTCCTTCGAGTGCAACAGCCCTATTCGGGCGTATGGACACCCTTCAGTCGCATGGCCTCCATACGACTGAACGTCATGCGATTGGACTCATGCGGTTGAACATCTATGCGAATGAACATTCAATCGGGCGTATGGACCTCATGCGGATGGAACTACTGCGAATGGGCACCTATGTGACTGACCTCATGCGAATGGACTCATGTGACTAAGCATCTATGCGAGTGAACCCTCAGTCGTATGACTCCCCATGCGACTGGACTCCCAGTCGTGCGACTGAAACCTTAGTCGTGCGATTGAACCCTCAATCGTGCGAATGAATCCTAAATCGTGCGAATGACCTTCAATCGCCTCTCATTCGGTCGTATGGCCTCCATTCGGTCGCCTAGCCCTAGCTGATGCAGAATGGAGTTCATCGCGAACCCAATCTGCCATTTTTGGCCTCCAAGCTCATCCAAGCCCATTCTAAGCCTAAATTAACCCTCCTGGACCTTAGGAATGCATACCATAACACCATACAAGCACACATTGTCCAGAAACATACACGAAACGCATCACACACATCACACCCAAATGGGTCAAACACATACTCACACCAAAAACGGGTTTTAATATTTTCCAGCCCCAAAATCAGTTGTAAACAAGTAAAAGTGGGGTCCTAGAACTCACGCAAACGAGCACAACGTCAAGGGCTTCGATTTGGCTTGCTACACAACGAGTTTGGCCACCCGAATCACCCGAACCACTCTTTTCTTTCTCTTTTTCTTCTCCTTCTCTCTTCTCCTCTCTATGTGGCTGATTATTTGAGTGTGGGGGAGAGGGTAAGGGCTGCCCTCTCCCTTATATACTTCCACTCACCCGACTTTCTTTCGTTGGCGAGTTTGGTCCCTCGACTTTGAACTTTATTTCCTTTTCTTCCTTCGTCAGATTCAAAATAATAAATATCCGGGTGTTACACATAATCACAGAACAGCAAAAACAAATAGAATCTCTGAATAAGAAAATTTCTGAATTGGAGCTGTTGGTTATTGATAAAACAAGAAGTAGAAAAGGAAAAGGATGATGAAAGTGATAAGGATGAGGTTGAAGCAAACTGAAAGTGATAGCCATGGTAGTTTATACAAGCAAAGATCATGAAGAATCACAAACTGAAGAATCTGAGTTTAGTGACATGATCAAAGCTCTTGACAGCTTTACTGTTGAAGAATTCATAATTGATGATGAATTCTGGGACTTCATTGGTGACCAAAGACAAGCCACTGAGCCTATTGTGATCATTCCTTAATCTCCTGTGCCAATTGAGATGGAATTGAGTCTACAAGTTGTACCTGTTGTGTCTTTGACTGATGAGCAAAAAGAAATGATTAGAAAACTCTATGAAGAACAACAAAAGAAAGAAGAATCAAAAGTTAAGCTCAAAGAGAAAGAACAAGCTGAGGATGAAAAGAAAGAGGATGAAAAAGTGCCCCAAGAGACTGAAATGGCTGAAACCTCTTCTGGTCCAAGCATGCAGACTTATACCAGAAAGAGGAAATATCTATCTGAAAAGGCAAAGGGCAGAAGACCCATATAAGAAAAAGAATCTGTAAAGAAGAAACAAAAGGATTGTTAGGACCAGGTATTTGAACGAAATACCTAGTGATTAGCGTGTTAAACCAACTCAAATAGTGCGGAATCCTATTTGATTGGCGATCCAATCAGTGAGAACACACGAAGAATCAATCAAGAATTGAATCTAACGTTAGAAGTCGATTAGGAATCGATCTAATGTGTTCTGTGAACTTGGAGAACGATTTGGGAGGTCTCTAGACGGCTAGGGTACGTCTGGAATCGTAATGGTATGAATGCTTCCGTTTTTCCACGAATTGGGTCTATTTATAGGTTAGTATTGTTCAATCGTGCGACTGGGCCATAAGTATGGTTCAGTCGTGCGATTAAACCATGCGGTTGATTCATCCGCACGACTGAGTGTTCAGTCGTGCGACTGAGCCAATCTTATGTGTCAATCATACGACTGATCCAGTCTCCTGGTTCAGTCGTGCGATTGAGTCAATCATATGAAGTTATTCATGCGTGTGGTCCATTCGCATGGGCCATTCGCATGAGAACTTCATTAAGTTAAGTTTGAATGTTTTAATTAATATAACATTATGTGTAACCATTCAAACAATCATAAACCCAATCAATTCAATCACGACTCATTAATGAATTATTAAACACTATAAATAACAAACAATCCATGTCAGTTCATTAATCAATACAAATTACATCATAATCATACAGACAAGATCTATTACATTACAAATCATGATCTAGGGACATACAAGCATCAACAAACTCCCCCTTGGACCTAGATCTATCTAATCTCTTGTCTTCTGCATAACCTCCTTGTACTTCTTGTACTTCTCCTCTTTTGTGACTCCTGCGTGAATCTCAAACGCAAAGCAGAGTCGTATAACGTTTTGGAACTTGAGGGCTTGTACAATATCTTGCATGTCATAGAACAGTGGCCACTTGTATAATGTATAGACATCATTAGCCGACAAGTTAGTTAGCCACATCGGGTCGAATACCCTGATTGTATCCATTTTTCCCTCTTTATTTAGGACTATGACCGCTTCAGCTGTTCTCCAATCATAGTACCACCATTTGAAGTGTGGAGTGAAGTCCTGTGGCATTTCCCTGAGTGGGATTCTCGACATTGTGCGCGGAGGACTCCACTTCAACACAATCTTGGGCTTGCCAGTAATGGCATCAACCTCAGACCTTCTTATGTACCTAGTAGGCTGTTAAGGTCTGAAGTTAACCCATCTGGTGTGGTACTCCTTCTTAAGGGCAGCCTCGAACCAGCCTGACATCTTCCTTGGGTCAGCATACAACAGCTTTAGCTTAGCCAGCTGGTTGAGCTCAAAACCTGGTAGAGTCTTCAGATCATGTGGGAATCTGAAGTACTCTATGCCCTGTTCTCTCTTAACTGCATATGCGTTAAGATCATCAAAATAAGCCCATGCTATAATCCTGCCTAACACCTTGTGGTGTTTCTTGACTCTGTAGAGCTTGGAGTAGGCATCTTTCTTTGGTGCAGCACGTTGGGCTCTCACTTCTTCAAAACAGGCAGCCCACTCAGCCTTTCGAATGTCAACATCATCATTTGAGGCTTGAGCTGTTCCTTCTGCCTTCTCCGTTTCCTGCTCCATCTTGTTCAGTACCTCAAAAGTACCACTGACTAGGGACTCACCCAGATTGGGGACCACATTACCCTCGTTGTCAGCATACTGAGGGTACTCCTCTGCAGTGATATCTTCGACTTCGACTTCATCAACATCATTTAGCTCTTCATTACTAGTCGAATCAACTGTTGGAGCATCTTTGACTATTTCATCCCGATTGAGTCTAAACATCTCTGCGAGTTGCTCGTTAGATAGGTCATGAATTATTTCCCCTTCTTCAGGGGTATAACTCACAGACCTTCTTACAATCCCTTGCAGATCAAGAATCATGGTTAGTTGAGTCTTGACCTGTTGAAGGGGAGCAATATCAAACTCATCTCTTTGAAAATTTGGATCTGTTTGATTTAAACATTCAACACATAAATCATTAGTAAGTAATCAAACAGAATTACATTAACTTAATATATAAACATTCAAAACATTGTTTTCAGTACATGATTCAAACACAAAAATAAGTAAATACATAAAACATCTAGTCTGTACTTTTGTCTTGAATCAAGGTCTCATCGCTCGGAGGAGCAGAGGTGGTAGCTGACTAATCCTGTCGATTCTTCGATCGTCATTCTTGACCTGAAGCAGAGGCCGATGCAGCCGCATCCCCTCCTTCTGCTTCGTCATCATCATCTTTTCCCTCTGTCCTTTCTGCATCTGTTTCCTCCTCATCCTCAGTATCCTCCTCATCCTCATCATCATCTTCATCCTCGTCATCACCATCTCCATCATCTCCATCCCCTTCCTTTATCTTTAAGGGCTCATCCTTTGATCCCTTTAACCGCAGCATGATGGTCTTGTTGGTAGTCTCCAACTCCTCTATACGTTTGGCTGATTGGGCATGCTGCTCCTGGAGTTGGGACATCTCTACTCTCTGTGCATCCATCAGCTGGGTCTGCTGCTCTATCACACGAGCCTGCTCTACCATCTGTTGAGACTGGGCAGCAGTCAGGTCGGTCAGCTGGCGTATCTGTGCAGCTTTCTCCTCGTCTGCATCTAGCAAGCGCATCACCATACGGTTTAGCGCTGACAGCTGTTCCTCTACCCCGATTGGAGGTAGAGGTGATCCATACGTGTGTGAGGACTGGGCTGACGGTCCTGCATGATGTGAGGTGGTGGTGGTAGTGGTTGTGGTGAATATGGGTAGGTAAAATGGTGGAGGTGAGGTGGGTGTAAATGGTATGGTGGTGGATGGGAAATGTACAGTGGTGGTAGGTATGGTGGTGGTTGTGGTAGCAGTGGTGGATGTGGTGGCAGTGGTGGTGGATGGTATATCAGTGGAGGTGGTAGTGGTGGCTCTGGTGGTGGATGTAGAGGCTACAGTAGTAACGAAGGTCAATCGATGCTTCTTCTTCTTCAGTCCATGGGGCTGAGCCATCCTCTTCCTCCTAGTCCCTGTGGAAGTGGATGCTCCCCCTGCAGCTCTACCTGCTAAACCCGGAGCATAGCTCGGGTCAGTCTCTGTCTCTTTGGAGTCTCTAGGGTGTTCACCAACCACCCGTAGCCCGTGTTCTGTGGGAACAACCTTGCTTCCCACAGTTCTCGTGAGGGGCTCCTCATCAGACTCCTCCTCCTCCTGATCACCAACAACAAACTCCTGATGAAATCCGGCCGTCTCAGCAACATCTCCGGCAGGGGCAGACACCGGGGGAATAACATCGGACTCAGTGCCTCTCGGTGGAGCAGGCATATCATCCCCGGCGTCTCCACTATCATCATCATCCGAATCATGAGCTGGTAGAGCAATCTGCTCCACATCAGAATCACTATCATCGTGGCGCCACTTTCTCTTGGCTGGCACCATGTAGTCAGCACGGGCCAGATGCCCAAACAACCTCCTGACAGGGGGTTTCACCTGCTTCCCCCTGTACACCTTCATCCTCCCCAACGTAGTGTCATCCATAACCTCGAGCACTACTGCATCCTCCTTCTCCTTCGGCAGGGAGGGAAGCTTCCGATCTATAATCATCTGCATAAACCTCGGATACATGCAGAAGCCTTCCTTTCCTTTCCCCTTAATGTTCTCCACCAGGTAGGTGAAGATCATTTTGGAGAAGCTGAACGGGTGGTTCAGCACCAACGCAGCATAGGCGTTCTGGATCTGATCCGACAACTCATCAAATCCTCCCTTCCTCGACGCTATGCACTTTAGTAGAACATGCGCAAGATACTTGAACTGGGGACAGAGGTTACTCTTGTTGAGTACCCCAGCATTGATGTCCCCAGAGTACTTGGCTCTCAGAAAACATCCTCTGACCGTGAGGGGGTGTAGACGACTAGGACAATCAGCGTCATCCCCTAACTGTAGAACAATCCTCAGATCCTCCTCTGAGATAGTAATAGCCTCACCAAAGATCGTACTCCTAATGCAATGAGGCTCAGAGGATCTATCAACGGTCGCGCCTTCCCAGAAGGCCTGCTGAACTGATCTATAAGGAGTACACGGTGTAGAGATAGCATGAGCAATCCTAGATCTTAGCAGAAAAGTGATGATGCCTGAGAAGTCAGCCGCGTTCCTGGATGTCAAATCCAGATGAGCACATATGTTATGCTTCGTGCTCATGGTCCTTCGACTTGCCATCTGTAACACATATCAACATAAACATTAGTACCTTTGGCTAAGAACATCATAAAACACTTAAACTTGAATAGAATGTTTCTGTCATGCGATTGAGGTTGTGCGACTGAGATCAGTCGTGCGACTGAACAGTGCAATTGAGGTTCAGACGTGCGAATGATCTCATGCGTACGACTGAGTGTGCGACTGGACTCATGCGCATGTACTCTTATGCGGTTACACCAGTCGTGCGACTGAGCTTCATACGCATGGTTGAGTCGTGCGGTTAGGTAAATCGCACTCTTCAGTCGTGCGACTGAAGTTCATCAGCCTGTCCAATCGCATGATATACTGTCTGTTCAATTTAAATTTACTTTTTCACCAATTTTGAGTTTTAGACATCGTTATCTGGTTCATTTGACTCGCAATACTTTCTTATAACCCCTACACACTTAATTTCATCTGTTTGAGTAGTTAGATTAGGTTATTAGGCCGGTTAAGTCTGGTTTTCTTTTGGGTCTGATTTTGCAGATCTAGAATCAATTTGACCGTTATTTTGGTTTCTCTTCACCGCAAATTACCTGTAAAGTCGATAGAAATGATCAGTACTCAAGAAACGGGTGTTTTAGGAATCAAATGAAATTTTGGCAGAGTGTAGTTAAGTCGTGTGATTTAGGGTTTCTTTGAGGGTGATGAGTCTCTGCGACCGACTCCCCCTCTATTTATACTAACCCTAGTTTCAATCGTGCGACTGAGTTCATACGCACCTTTCAGTCGTGCGAGTGGGACTCAGTCGTGCGATTGGGTCAGTCGCCCTTCTTCAGTCGTCCGACTGGATTTCAGTCGTGCGGCTGACTCACTCGTTCGCTCTTAAGCCTCCGACTGGGCCAATCGTATGGGCCATTCGGTTTGATGGTCCATACTCATGGTCCATTCGTGCGAATGGCTTCCATTCGTATGGTTAGTCCATACGTATGGTCCATTCGTGCGAATGGGTCACACTTAGTTAATTTTCTGCCATTTTTACCCATTTACATTTAACACCCTTTTAACTTTTGAGATTAACGTTATGATATTTTAATCATCTCAGACATGATCATTTTAACTTGAAAACCTTTTGATCACCTCAGACGTGATCCTTTTAAATAATTTAGTCACCTCAGACGTGACCCTTTTAAACACTTTGTCACTTCAGACGTGACTGTTATAAACTTTCAAAACACATGTGGTCATCTCAGACATGACCCTTTTAGTGAGTTGATTCCTTTCTGATTTTCCTGATGTAGTCCGATATACTAACAAACTAAAACAACTAAATAACTTAGAAAATTTAAACTAAAAACTAAAAAAACAGACTCGTTTTTGGCTTTTTGTGAGAGATAAATTCTAAGATAGACATCTACGGGATTTGGTTCCGGAATAGACAGCTTCAACTTGGATTGACCACACCTGGACCAATTCAATTTTGGAATCATACAGGCAAGTCAAATCATTTAGGACTTGTTATCAAAATCTTTTGATGCTCAATTATTGGTGTTCATCCAGAGTCATTAGCAACTTAAGGAAATCATACTGAAACTCTTAGATTGTCACATTGATTTGAACTTTTGAGAATTGTAGCCACAATGATTGTAAATATGTTTGTCCACTTAAATCCATACACAGATTTTTGACACAGACTGGTGACTGATTAGGTTTAATTATTTCAACTAACATTTGTGGATCCCACACTTATATGGTAATCAACATTCCTCAGGAGCTTTTGAGCGGTCTATGGGTATTATTACAAGAAGATACTATTCTTAGAGCTTTCAAAGAGAAGCCAGTCCTCAGGTCAGTGCCATCGCACAGCAGAGAGGCGGCAAACAACAATGAATTCTAGAATATCTAGGTTATGCTTATCCTCAGGTCAGTGCCATCGCACAGCAGAGAGGCACACAACCTATCTCCTTGTTAGAGCAGCTTATTTTATTTTGCACAAAATGCACCAACAACATAAGTCATTGGCTTTATAGCATTTGTCTTTCATTTTTTTCTTTGCTTTGCTCTAATTATGGTCATCCGCATACATTTGTGGCGTTTACATGCTAATTACCCCTTATTGGAATATTGTTGATTGTGTTAACCAGTGATAAGATGGAAGCCCACAGTCAGTTGAACAACTTAGTTTGATCTTGAGATCACCAGTCAAGTCTAATCATCTACTGTGTTGAATCTACCGACATATCATTTGTGTTCTAGCAACCTCTAGGTCTACTTTTTTTGTGTTACCTTCGGAGTTACCAGTTTTCTATCATCTTCCCTTTTGTATTGCCTAGACTACATAGACTTATACTTTAAATTTTTGCATCTTTTCAAAACTTAAATTTTTTAACGTCCCTCTTGATTTGTTCCTGTGTACTATCATTTTCCAAAGGTGTTGAATCGGTATCACAGATACGATCTACCTTATATCAGCTATTCACTCCTTCTCCCTCGTTTTTTTTTTAATGTTAACTTGCTGACATATTCTCCCCCTAAAATACTAAAATCATTACTGGTTTAATTATTTTAAGATTTTAATAAACAGCAAAATAACATGAGTTTAAATTTAACAGACGAAAATAAACAGATAAAATAAAATAAAATAAAAAAACTTTAATGAAACTACATCGGACTACACATTATCATCATCAGGAATAATCTCACTTTTCTTTTTAACGCCGTTGACCTCTAGCAAATATTGAAAACGTGGTTTATCAAAGGCTTTAGTATAGAGGTCAGCGCGTTGAAAATCAGTATTAATTTTAACCACATCAATTAAGTTCTATTCAAAACAATCTCTTATGAAATGGTATTTAATACCGATCTTTTTGGTCTTAGGATGTTGAACCGGATTTTTAGTTACTGCAATTGCAGCAGAGTTATCAACAAAAATAGGAGTAGACGAGAATTTTAAACCGTAATCCTGCATTTGTTGTTGAATCCAGATGATTTGTGAACAGCAACTTGCAGCAACAACATATTCGGCTTCATAGGTTTACAATGCAACTGATGTTTGCTTCTTACACTGCCAGGTAACTAATCTTCTCCTAAAGAATTGACACCCTGCTGATGTAGACTTGTAGTTCATCTTGCAGCCCCCGTAATCCGAGTCACTATACGCGGTAAGCTCAAAGTCATCATCATGAGGGTACCACAATCCAAGTGTGGGTGTACCCTTCAGATAACGAAAAATCCTCTTGACCCCGATCAGATGGTTGACCTTAGGTTTAGCCTGATATCTAGAACATAAACATGTAGCATACATAATATCAGGTCTTGAGGCAGTGAGATACATAAGGGATCCAATCATTCCTCGGTACATCGTGGCATCTACAAGATCTCCATTCTCATCAGGTGCTATATCGTGATTCGTAGCAAGTGGAGTCCCAGCAGCAAAAGCATTCTCCATGTCAAAGCGACTGAGAATGTCTCCTACATACTTGGTCTGATGTAGAAAAATCCCATTTGGTGTCTGATCCACCTGTAACCCGAGAAAGAACTGCATCTCCCCCATAGCACTCATCTCAAACTCTTTCTTCATCACTGCTTCAAACTCTTTGCATAACTCTTCGTTCTTTGAACCGAAGATTATGTCATCAACATAGATCTGTACAAGCAGTAGGTCGCCATCCTTTTCTTTAATAAACAGCGTGCAGTCAATGACTCCCCTGCGAAATCCGTGTTTCACAAGATGAGTCGAGAGTTTCTCATACCAAGCTCGAGGAGCTTGATGAAGCCCGTATAAAGCCTTGTCGAGCTTGTAAACTCTATCCCGATGATAAGGATCTTCAAATCCCTCGGGTTGACTTACATAGACTGTTTCCCTGATTTCCCCATGAAGGAATGCACTCTTCACATCTAATTGGTAGACTTTAATCTTCATGTACGATGCATAGGCAAGGAAGATACGAATGGCTTCCTGTCACACCCCAACCTTGACGGCGGAAACATCGAGGAGTGAGAGTTAAGATCGTTCACAGCCACATAACGCTATTAATAATCCAAATATAATTTAAACATAAGTTTCAATTGTCACATTACAAACATAAGTCTCAAAGAAAATAAAAGCATAACATAGAATGTAACAAATCATTCCATTTTATTTATTTATCTAGGTCCATTCCTAGATGTGCAAGCTTTAAAGTGTAGAAGTCAAACTTGGGCATTTCCTGAAACATGTTAAAAATAAAATGTCAACAATATTGTTGGTGAGCATTCCATAGTTTTTAATACATAGATTATATAAAAGATGGCAATTCAAGTCATGAGTTAGTGAATAAAGTGATTAGGGATGTTATGAACAATGCAACAATCAAACCTCGACAAAGTTTTACAAGTCTCAAACGTTTAAAAGTATATACGATCAGCTAAGTGTACTTGGATCAACCAAAGCAGGCTTGTCTTGCCCATAGATCTATGACTTCGCTGGGCTAGCAATAGTTAATGATTGTACATATAACGCCATAACATGGTAACCACAAAAGTTCAACTAACCACAACTTAACAAGATAAATTTCCATAGGTTTACAAGTCTCAAATGAGTTTACAAGTGCAATAGTATAAGTGAACATGTTTCACCCCAAAGTGTGAAAATAAGCAAAAGGGGTATGGAAATACTCACATGATCAAAAGTATCTATTGGATGATTAATAAGAAAATAATCAAAAGCGTCGATTCAACGTAGTTCTTCACAATGCATCTAAAATATATGTATTTATAAGATTTTTAAGTTAATATTATTAAAATCAACGTTTTAACGCGAACAAGAGTTTTAGGATTTTGGGGTTTTATAAACAATTTAGTAACCCTTATTTATATATTTAGTTCAATAGAGAAGTTTTATAAAATTTTAAGGAAAAAAAAATATCCGTTGCTAATAATTTGTGCAACAAAACATATACATCTTTAATCAAAGAAAACATAAGACTCAATAATAATTAATAATTTAAATTATTATATAAATCCATTTGTTTGTAACAACACTTAGTTATAACTTTTATAATAAAATATTACAATATTTTATAAGGATAAATTTTCAGAAACAATTTTGTTGATTTTAAAAAAAATATTAGAAGTTTGTAAAAATCATTTTTATATCTAATAGAATTTTTCTAAAATAAAACTAAGGCTAAAAAGCCATTTTAAAAAATATAAGAGGGTGCCCGGGTTCGAACCCGGGACCTCTAAGTTGGAATGTGGATTGTGAACCGGTGAACCAAGGCTCTCAGCCGCGGTATAACCCGGTTCCAATTGATTTATCCTTAACCGACCGAACTCCCCCAAATCCAAGAACCCTAATTTCGATTGGATTCAAATTATCCCCCAAATCAAAGTTGTTAATCGAATAATGTTAGGGCTTTTGTTCCCCAACAGAAATCGAGCATGTATGTATGTTCAATTACCCGAATTTCGCACGGATTGATGATGAACACTCGAAGAACAGTCGCGACTGTGTTGCGATTCGTTCAGGTTACAATCGATGATGAAACTCAAATTCGTTTCACAGAAAACTTCGAATAAGTTAAGTGATGAAAAGCCCTATGTTGATTTTGAGTTTTGAAGCTCTGAAGATGATGTTCGAGTAGTTGCAGGTTCGCGAAAGAGATGATGATCGAATGCTTATGCTCGCGTTTGATTCAGATGAAATTGAGAGTTGTAATGATTAGTATCAGATAAACGTTCGTTTAGGTTTAGTTAATTCGATTATTACTAGCCTTAAACGTCCGAACGGTTCTTTGCGTTTGATGGTTTCGGTTACTCGATGATTCGAGTAATAACCGACGGTTTAACTCAATTAAATCAGGCATTTAAGTTCGAAACGTGCAAAAGGAACGATTTGGGTCGGTTTTGGGTTAAGATTTGAAGTAAAACGTGTGGTTTGAAGCCGTCGGAGCTCGGCCGGAGAATGGCCGGAGCTCTTGCCGGATTCACGGGTTTAAAAGTGGGCGGGGGGTTGGGTTGTAACTTTTAAAGTTACAATTCGGCCCTTGTAGTTTAACTTGTTATTATTTTATGCCCAAACCTTTATATTAAAGTTTATAAATTAATAATAAACCCCCTTAAACTTTATTTCTTTTTAAGTTTCAACCATTTTAAGTTTACTAAACCTAATAAATTATTATTATTGTTATTATTATTATTGTTTATTATTACTATAATTTTTATTGTTATTATTTCATTTATTAAAATCATTATATTAGTTATTGTTACTTAATAATTTTAATCTTTTAAGTTAAATGATTAAAAGACCAATTAAGGCATAAGTAACCCATAAGTCTCATGAATGACACAACTAACCCATACAAGAATTTAACAAAGCTAACTTTAAATTAACCCAAAATTACAAGATGTTACAGTCACCCCAACTTCAAAGAATTTCGCCCCGAAATTAAGAATAAAGCTAAGAGAACAAATGCGGGTATCTCTCCTTCATATGATCCTCACGCTCCCAAGTGAACTCAGCTCCACGTTTGTTTTCCCAACGGACTTTGACGATAGGTGTGGTAGTTGTTCGGGTCTTCTTCAGGGTTCGATCCATAATCTCACAGGCTTCTCAACGAAATGCAATGACTCGTCAATTTGAATTTCCTCTAGTGGAACATGCAAGTTTTCATCAGCCAAGCACTTCCTCAAGTTTGAGACATGGAAGACAGGATGAACTCCGCTAAGCTCAGAAGGTAGCTCCAGTTTGTAAGCCACTTTCCCAATTCTTTTCAGAATCTTGAAGGGTCCTACAAAACGTGGGGCTAACTTGCCCTTCTTCCCAAAACGTACAACACCCTTCCATGGGAAGACCTTAAGAAGAACCATGTCGTCGACTTGAAACTCCAATGGTTTGCGTCTTTTATCGGCATAACTCTTTTGGCGACTTCTAGCCACCTCAAGGTTATTTCGGATCTTGGAAACTTTGTCAGTCGTTTCTTGAATAAGTTCCGGACCAGTGATAAGATTTTCCCCAATGTCAGTCCAACAGATCGGAGAACGACATGTACGACCA
This sequence comes from Flaveria ramosissima, assembly GCA_025215565.1. Lineage (NCBI taxonomy): Eukaryota > Viridiplantae > Streptophyta > Magnoliopsida > Asterales > Asteraceae > Flaveria > Flaveria ramosissima. The sequence continues at coordinate 9,395,835 of CM046045.1, forward strand.
TACAAAGCCTCGAATGGTGCCATCTTGATACTTGAGTGATAACTATTGTTATACGAAAATTCCGCGAGCGGTAAATGCGTATCCCAATCACCACCAAAATCAAGGACACAAAGACGCAGTAGATCCTCAAAGGTTTGGATTGTTCGTTCGGTTTGACCATCGGTTTGAGGATGGTAAGCCGTACTTAAATCCAATTGAGTACCCAAGAGTTCTTGCATCGAAGACCAAAAGTGTGAATTGAAACGAGCATCTCGATCGGAAATAATGTGTAAGGGCACGCCATGACGACTCACAATTTCGTCAATGTAGATTCGAGCTAACCTTGAAACCTTGTACGTATCTCGTATGGGTATGAAATGTGCTGTCTTGGTCAAACGGTCAAGATGACCCAAATACTATCATGACCACGAGGTGTACGAGGTAACTTGGTTATGAAATCCATGGATATATGTTCCCATTTCCACATAGGGATTTCAGGTTGCTCAAGTAAACCACTTGGTCGTTGATGCTCGTCTTTGACCCTTGCACATGTGAGACACTTGGAAACATAAGACGCGATATCTTTCTTCATTCCAGACCACCAATATTGACCACGCAGGTCCATGTACATCTTATCGGAGCCAGGATGAATGGAATATCGGGTTTGATGAGCTTCGTTCATAATGAAGTGTCAAAGATTATCACGATTTGGGATCCAAAGTCGATTCAAGAAGTACCACATGCCATTCGGTTTTGTCTCCAATTGCGACCGAACGTTAGACATCAAATCTTCAACTTTCCCTTCGTCGGTTAGTGCCGCTTGTTGAGCCTCGCGAATGCATAACTCGAGGTCACTATCGATCCTTATGTTTTGGAGCATGATAGTAGCCTCGTTGACATCCACATGAATCTCGGTATCAAATTCTCCTAGCGTATCAAACCATTGCCTTCGATCTCGAATCTCTTGAAGCGAGACAGCCTTATTGTGAACCTTGCGACTTAGCGCGTCGGCTACAACATTCGCCTTTCCAGGATGGTAGCGAATGTCGCAGTCGTAGTCGCTAATTAACTCGATCCATCGTCTTTGTCTCATGCTGAGATCCTTTTGGTTAAACACGTGTTGGAGACTCTTATGATCGGTGTAGACTATGCATTGCGTCACATATAAATAGTGTCGCCAAATCTTCAATGCGAAAACCACAGCACCAAGTTCGAGATCGTGAGTTGTGTAGTTCACTTCATGAACCTTCAATTGCCTCGACGCGTATGCTATACCTTTGCCTCGTTGCATGAGAACACAACCAAGACCTTGATTAGAAGCATCGCAGTACACAGTGAAGTCATCATTTCCATCGGGAAGTGTGAGAATAGGAGCGTTGCACAACTTGCGTTTTAATGTCTCGAAAGCCTCTTCTTGCTCGGGTCCCCATTCAAAGAGTCGATTCTTTTGGGTTAGCGCCGTTAATGGTTTAGCAATCTTCGAGAAATTCGCTATGAACCTACGGTAATATCCCGCTAAACCCAGAAAAGAACGAACCTCGGTTGGGGTTGTGAGAACACACCAATTCTTCACGGCTTCAATTTTAGCAGGATCAACGTGAATTCCTTGGCTATTCACCACATGCCCTAAGAATTGAACCTCCTCCAACCAAAATTCACACTTGGAAAGTTTGGCGTAAAATTGCTCCTTCTTCAAAAGTTCAAGAACTTGTCGCAAGTGCGTCTCGTGATCGATTTTCGTCTTGGAATAGATAAGAATGTCATCAATGCACACGATTACGAACTTATCCAAATACGGTTTACATACTCGATTCATGAGATCCATGAACACGGCAGGTGCATTGGTCAAGCCAAAAGGCATAACCATGAACTCGTAGTGCCCATATCGAGTACGAAAAGCGGTCTTTGGAATGTCATCATCGTGGACACGTAGTTGATGATACCCAGAACGTAGATCGATCTTTGAGAATTGAGTTGCTCCTTGAAGTTGGTCGAAGAGATCATCGATTCGAGGAAGAGGGTATCGGTTTTTGATAGTAAGCTTGTTGAGTTCCCGGTAGTCGATGCACATACGAAATGAACCATCCTTCTTCTTCATAAACAGTACAAGTGCACCCCACGGCGACGAGCTAGGACGAATGAAACCCTTATCGGTCAACTCTTGCAGTTGACTAGCTAGTTCTTGCATTTCAGACGGTGCAAGACGATAAGGTGATTTAGCCACAGGGTTTGCGCCAGGGATTAAGTCAATCTTGAACTCAACTTCTCGCACGGGAGGTAACCCTTTAAGATCCTCGGGAAAAACCTCGGGAAAGTCTTGCACAACAGGAATGTCTTTCAACTCCTTACCCTTGGCTTTCGTATTAACTACATATGCCATGAATGCCATGTAGTTTTTACTTAAGCATTTGCGGGCCTTGATGCAAGACATGAGTTTGAGTCTTTGAGATGATTTCTCCCCAAAGATCTTCAAGGTATCCCCAGTCGGTAAAGGAATTCGGATACACTTCTCGAAGCATAGAATTTCCGCACGATGCTTGGCTAACCAATCCATACCAATGATAATATCAAAGCTTCCCAATTGCATAGGAATAAGGTCGACGAAGAACTCGTGTTCGTTAAGGCTTAAAGTGCAGTCACGTATTACGACGTCCACGACAATAGATTTTCCATCGGCGATTTCGACCGTGAAGGATCTTTCTAGGTTGACGCGCGGTTTAGAAAGTCAAAACTCGAATTCCAGGGACACGAAACTCCTATCGGCACCCGAATCAAATAATACAGATGCATAACGATTATTTACAAGATACATACCTGTTTGGTAACAACCTATTATTGGTATGGTGAACATAGATAGGAATTTTTTTACAAGACAAGAAAGGACTAAAAGGGATTTAACGACGTACCATTCACCACGTCGTTGTTGGCTTGTGCTTGATTGGCGTTGATGTTGAAAGCCCTTCCACGAGCCGGTGGTACAGTTCCCGCATTGCGAGGACATTGAGGACGAATATGGCCAGCCTCGCCACAGTTGTAGCAGGTTCGGTTGGTAAGCATGGCAGTGTTGTTTGGCGCACGAAGACATGTAGCCACCAAATGACCATACTTTCCACACAGCGAGCAGACTCGGCATGGAATGTTGCTTGAATGATGGTACTTGCACGTGTTACACATAGGATGTGGACCAGCATAAACTTTAGCCATGGGAGCTTGATTCGCAACCACCATTTGTTTTTGAGGAGCGTTTGGGGCGGTCACAGCGTAGTTGCGTGTCGGAATGAACTTACGCTTTTTGTTTTGAGAAGATGACTCGGCCCTTACCTCCTTTGTTGCCTCGGGTATCACCTTCGTAACAGACTTGGAACCCTTTGCCGACATAGTGCCAGCTCTTATATGATTCTCGGTGAGCTGTGCAGTGATGGTAATTGCTTCCTCCAAAGTTGTGGGCCTACTACCCACCACGGCATCTTGAATTTGAGGTGGCACCCCCTTGATAAATTTCTCGATGTTACGGGGCACGGTGTCCACCATGTGTGGTAGGAGCATACTCAACTCATGATGCCGAGTGGAATAAGCCAAGTGATTCCCACCATCCTGTTTGAGATTTCAGAATTCCTCCTCTAGCTTTTGTAACTCGCTCCTTGGACAAAACTTTTGAATCATAACCTCCTTGAATTCCTCCCAGGGCAAGGCCAAAGCAATCTCAGTTCCACGGTTTCTCTTTTCACTATTCCCCCATGTGAGTGCTCGTTGTTGAAGAACACTTGTGGCATAGCGAACCTTGAACTCGTTGGGACACTCGCTAACAATGAACGTATTCTCCATACTTTCAAACCACTCGAGAAGTCCAGTGGCTCCTTCTTTTCCACTAAAGCTAGTGGGTTTGCACGAGTTGAAGTGTTTGAAAGTGCAAGTACGGTTGTTCCTTTGTTGATTGTTCCCATTTTGATTGTTGCTATTGTCTCCATTAGCACCACTATTGTTTCCGTTGGTGTTGTTGTTGCTATTAGCCATTAGTGTGCTATTGAGTTCAGCAACCATAGTCGGGAGAACGGCAGCCATTTGTCGGGCAATCATGGCAGCCAGCTTACGGTCGGAACTTCCACGCTTTCCATGGTGACGAGACATGCTGGATATACAAAAATGAGTTAGTTACAGGAGTGAGGATAACAAAGGATAGTAGTTTAACAAAGATAAGCTAAGGGTTATAAGGTACACGGGATGTTTCCATTTGGTAACGCATTACCATGTGGAAACGTTGACACGTCAAGGTGAATTGATCCATTTACCTTAGAAACTTGTGTATATTGACCATAGTTTATCACTCATCCCAGAAATCCCAGGTAAGCATAACTAGTCCCGTAGGATTTATGCGATATGCTTGCCTTAGCCCGAGGGCCTTTTGCCAGGAAAACCAGGATACAGGTGTCTATGTGTCACACAATATTTCTTAGGTTCATAGAATCAAAACCTTGATGAGATTTATATAGATTAGACATAACGTCTAAGGATCCAAGTCATAACATAAGCATAAGATTCCACGTGTCGACGAGAATAAGGTTAAGAGAGTTCATCATTTAGGCAATCCTATGCTAAGGCAATCAAATTGCACATAAGAGGCATAGCATTATGTAGCATGAAAAGTATATAACTTACAAGATAGAAATATGATTCCATAAGGTTCATGCATACTATAGCCTAGGTCACCATTTTTAATAACCTAGATCCCTATAGTTATGGGCTCTGATACCAATCTGTCACACCCCAACCTTGACGGCGGAAACGTCGAGGAGTGAGAGTTAAGATCGTTCACAGCCACATAACGCTATTAATAATCCAAATATAATTTAAACATAAGTTTCAATTGTCACATTACAAACATAAGTCTCAAAGAAAATAAAAGCATAACATAGAATGTAACAAATCATTCCATTTTATTTATTTATCTAGGTCCATTCCTAGATGTGCAAGCTTCAAAGTGTAGAAGTCAAACTTGGGCATTTCCTGAAACATGTTAAAAATAAAATGTCAACAATATTGTTGGTGAACATGCCATAGTTTTTAATACATAGATTATATAAAAGATGGCAATTCAAGTCATGAGTTAGTGAATAAAGTGATTAGGGATGTTATGAACAATGCAACAATCAAACTTCGACAAAGTTTTACAAGTCTCAAACGTTTAAAAGTATATATGATCAGCTAAGTGTACTTGGATCAACCAAAGCAGGCTTGTCTTGACCATAGATCTATGACTTCGCTGGGCTAGCAATAGTTAATGATTGTACATATAACGCCATAACATGGTAACAACAAAAGTTCAACTAACCACAACTTAACAAGATAAATTGCCATAGGTTTTCAAGTCTCAAATGAGTTTACAAGTGCAATAGTATAAGTTAACATGTTTCACCCCAAAGTGTGAAAATAAGCAAAAGGGGTATGAAAATACTCACATGATCAAAAGTATCTATTGGATGATTAATAAGAAAATAATCAAAAGCGTCGATTCAACGTAGTCCTTCACAATGCACCTAAAATATATGTATTTATAAGATTTTTAAGTTACTATTATTAAAATCAACGTTTTAACGCGAACAAGAGTTTTAGGATTTTGGGGTTTTATAAACAATTTAGTAACCCTTATTTATATATTTAGTTCAATAGAGAAGTTTTATAAAATTTTAAGGAAAAAAAATATCCGTTGCTAATAATTTGTGCAACAAAACATATACATCTTTAATCAAAGAAAACATAAGACTCAATAATAATTAATAATTTAAATTATTATATAAATCCATTTGTTTGTAACAACACTTAGTTATAACTTTTATAATAAAATATTACAATATTTTATAAGGATAAATTTTCAAAAACTATTTTGTTGTTTTTAAAAAAAAAATTAGAAGTTTGTAAAAAACATTTTTATATGTAATAGAATTTTTCTAAAATAAAACTAAGGCTAAAAAGCCATTTTAAAAAATATAAGAGGGTGCCCGGGTTCGAACCCGGGACCTCTAAGTTGGAATGTGGATTGTGAACCGGTGAACCAAGGCTCTCAGCCGCGGTATAACCCGGTTCCAATTTGATTTATCCTTAATCGACCGAACACCCCCAAATCCAAGAACCCTAATTTCGATTGGATTCAAATTATCCCCCAAATCAAAGTTGTTAATCGAATTAATGTTAGGGCTTTTGTTCCCCAACAGAAATCGAGCATGTATGTATGTTCAATTACCCGAATTTTGCACGAATTGATGATGAACACTCGAAGAACAGCCGCGACTGTGTTGCGATTCGTTCAGGTTACAATCGATGATGAAACTCAAATTCGTTTCACAGAAAACTTCGAATAAGTTAAGTGATGAAAAGCCCTATGTTGATTTTGAGTTTTGAAGCTCTGAAGATGATGTTCGAGTAGTTGCAGGTTCGCGAAAGAGATGATGATCGAATGCTTATGCTCGCGTTTGATTCAGATGAAATTGAGAGTTGTAATGATTAGTATCAGATAAACGTTCGTTTAGGTTTAGTTAATTCGATTATTACTAGCCTTAAACGTTCGAACGGTTCTTTGCGTTTGATGGTTTCGGTTACTCGATGATTCGAGTAATAAACGACGGTTTAACTCAATTAAATCAGGCATTTAAGTTCGAAACGTGCAAAAGGAACGATTTGGGTTGGTTTTGGGTTAAAATTTGAAGTAAAACGGGTGGTTTGAAGCCGCCGGAGCTCGGCCGGAGAATGGCCGGAGCTCTCGCCGGATTCACGGGTTTAAAAGTGGGCGGGGGGTTGGGTTGTAACTTTTAAAGTTACAATTCGGCCCTTGTAGTTTAACTTGTTATTATTTTATGCCCAAACCTTTATATTAAAGTTTATAAATTAACAATAAACCCCCTTAAACTTTATTTCTTTTTAAGTTTCAACCATTTTAAGTTTACTAAACCTAATAAATTATTATTATTGTTATTATTATTATTGTTTATTATTACTATAATTTTTATTGTTATTATTTCATTTATTAAAATCATTATATTAGTTATTGTTACTTAATAATTATAATCTTTCAAGTTAAATGATTAAAAGACCAATTAAGGCATAAGTAACCCATAAGTCTCATGAATGACACAACTAACCCATACAAGAATTTAACAAAGCTAACTTTAAATTAACCCAAAATTACAAGATGTTACACTTCCATCCTCGCCACGGGTGCAAACACCTCATTGTAGTCAATCCCCTCGACTTGGCGAAAACCCTGAACCACCAATCGAGCTTTGTTCCTGATAATGACCCCTTGGTCATCCTTTTTGCATTTTAGTACCCATTTGGTGCCAATGACTTTAGCACCTTTAGGTCTATCAACCAGAGTCCATACACCTAACTTCTTGAACTACAGAAGTTCTTCTTGCATGGCACTCACCCACGCCTCATCATTTAGTGCATCATTGACATATTCTGGCTCAAACTGCGAGACAAAACACCGATAAGCACCATCATGAATGTAACCTTTCTCCATAACCGAGGCGTAATCAGCTGAGTATAGCTGATTTCAGGTTTGTACTCCTGATCTGACATCCCTAATAACATTGTCAAGGGGATGATAGACGTTTAGTCGTGATCCTGGAGTAGTAGGAACAGCTACCTCAGAGCCAAGATTATGAACATGTGGTTCTGCATCTGAGGTAGGTGGAGTTTGAGGTTCCGAAGTCGAAGGTGCATCACTTGTAGATTCTTGTGGACTTTCAGGAACTGGAACCTGTTCCTCCTGACTGTTCTGGTCATCTGCTTCTGCTTCATCTTCAGAGGAGGAGTCACTGTCATCGACTACTCCCCCTGACTGAGTAGATGATTATCCCTGTGAGCTAGATGGTGTATTCAGGATATCATACATCATCCTAGTAGCTAACTCATCATCCGAGGGAGAGAGAGGGATGTTGAAGGACTTGAAGAATCCATCATAATCGAAGAAGTAGGCGGGTCCTTTGCCTGTAGGTGGTGTGGTATATCTCTGAACGTCAATATTACGCCACACTTCTACAAGACACGTTGAGTTGTTGTAAACTCGCTTGTTCGGTATGTTGTATCCTAGAAAGATTCCTTCATCCGCCTTCTCGCTGAATTTGCCTTCTTGTGTCTTCTTCAGAAGTGTGCACGGCGCGCCAAACGGTTCAAGATACTCCAAATTAGGTTTGCGTCTTTGTAGTAGCTCGTAACATGTCTTTCCGTGACGCTTGACTATTAGGACTCGATTTAGTGTATAGCATGCATTCGCCACTGCCTCATTCCAGAATTGGATAGGCAGTTTCGAGTCCGCCAGCATAGTCCGTGTTGTCTCTATCAAGCTTCTGTTCTTCCTCTCAGCAACACCCTTCATCTGAGGCGTGTAGGCAGAAGTGAATTGATGCACAATTCCCTTTTCCTTGCAGTATGCCTCCATCCATTGGTTCTTGAATTTTGTCCCGTTGTCTGAGCGTACTTGTCTAACCTTTAGCATGTAGAGAGATTCCAGTGTGGTTACTAACTCCTTGAATGACTCAAATGTTTCTGATTTGGATTTCAGAAACATTACCCAAGTGAACCTTGAGTAGTCATCAGTGACCACAAAACAGTACAAGTCGCCTGCAATGCTCTTTGTACTGACTGGACCAAACAGATCCATGTGAAGAAGTTCAAGAGGAAGTTCTATTGAATGAACTTTCTTTTCCTTATGAGACTTCTTCGTCTGTTTGCCTTTCTTGCAAGCTACACAAAAGTCAGGAAGTTGGAAGTTCTTGACATTAACTCCTCTCACCAAATCCTTTTGAATCAGATGATTCATCTTCCTTTGACTAATGTGTCCCATTCTCCTATGCCAGGAGATGGAATCATTCTCAGTAGCTTTAGATAGAAAGCACTGAACCTCATGATCCGTTGTAGCAGCTGTTGACAAATCCAAGACATAAAGGTCTTTATATCTTGAAGCAGTCATCAGAACTTGGTCCTCTGGGATCACGTAGTCTTTCTTCAGCACGTAACACTTCTTGTTGTCGAAGATGACCTTAAATCCTTTATCACAGATTTGGGAAACAGAAAGCAAGTTATTTTGAAGTTGTTGAACGTAGTTCACCTTATCAAACTTAACTTTAGGATTTCCCACTTCTCCCTGAGCTGTGATTTAGCCTCCCTTGTTTCCAGCAAAGGAAACATGCCCTCCTTTTATTTGCTTGACGTTTGATAAAAGGGCCCTATTTCCTGTCATGTGCCTGGATGCTCCGCTGTCTACAATCCACGTGTTAGTCTCAGCACTGTATCGAACACCCTGCACATACAAAGTAAATGAATTAGTTTAGGTTAGGAACCCAAGCCTTTACTGGCTTGGGTTTCCCAGAGGCATCACACATCATAAACTCCACCCATTGACCCTTAGAGGGTGAGGGTAGCTCAGGTTCCTTCTTGTCATCAGTATCAGACATGCAGGATGACTTCTCTTTCCATAAGCCAGATTTGTGCAAGGCCTATTTATGATAAACAGTCGTCTGGCTTACATGTTGGACTTTAGGTTCACTAGTTCTTCTAGGTGGAGTCAGAGAGCTCCTCCTAGAAGATCTAGGCTTAGAGTCCTGAAGTTCAATCTTTTTCCTAGGTGTCTGATAAAAAGGACAATAGGAAGCAATGTGTCCACATTCTCCACAGTTGTAGCACAACCTGCTATCAACTTTATGAGTAAACTTTCTTTGTGGAGAAGTGTGTGACACTCTAGTAACATCAATTACTTTAGGTTTTGACTCTGGTTCTTTTGATGTTTTCTCTGGTTTAACAAAATTAACTGTTTTAACCTGTTTAACATCTTTCTCTTTTTGGTTAACTGGTTTTTGACTTGAAGCATGTGAAAAATTAACATTTGAAGTCCTTTTAGGTTCTGATTTGACTCTATTTGACCCTGACTTTAGGTTAACTTTTTCAAATTCCTTTTCCAGATTAACACAAGGCAATTTACCCTTTGCCTTTGAAGTGGCCTCCTTTTGTTTGTGTCCAGATTCAGTAGATGAACATGAGGTATCTGGATCACTAACAAGAGGAGTAGACACCATGTGATCCTTGATGGGGTTATTATTTACTGGTCTAGTCTTAGTGTTCATCAAGGTCTCAGGTGGTGGTGGAACCACTTTGTAACCCAATCCCTCCCCGTTATTCCTCTCTCTCACTAAGTGTTGAAATATGTGTGAAGAACTAGTCCAACTATGCAGTTTCTGTTTTAATGAATTTACTTCTACTTCTAGATCTGCCTTTTGCTTCTTAGTGTCTTCTATGGAGTTTAGATAGTACCTAATGTCATTTGCTTGGTTAAAGGCAACTACTTCGGTTTCCCTAAGCTGTTTAGTCAATAGGTCTATCTTTTCTTTATAACTATGCTCATTTTGTTTTAATACTCTATTAGCCTTAGTGCACAGTTGAAAGTCTTTTACTAAGTTATCATTATGATCTAATAACCTAGCAAATTTTTCATCTATGCTATTCCTAAAAGTATCACAATCAGAACAAGCATGATTATTAAACATTTGGTCAGTAGTACTTACCTGAGTTGGTTCAGAAGAGCTAGCCATCAACGCAGCATCAGATGTCTCTGGTTCTGGTGATTCTGTCTTTTCTGTCTCTGACATGGAAGTCTCCTCCTGTGGCTTGTAACTGACCTCGGCTGCAGTTGCTTCTTCACTATGTGACATCGCTATCTCAACTGCTAGATCACCTTCACTCGCAGAATCATCATCAATATCCTCTACACTGGCAATGTTTGATTCCCCTGGTGAGACAAACCTGAAACTCCAATCCTGTCCTTCATCATCATGAGCAGTCAAGGCTTTTGGATCCTTGTTTGATGAAGTAGAACTGGAAGCTTGCTTGTCTTGGCGAGTAAAGGACGAGAACGGGTTCCCATTACCCGTCTTCTTTGGCTTGACACATTCTCTCTTGAAGTGCCCCTTCTCTCCACAGTTGAAGCAGGTCACTTTGCTCTTGTCAAAGCCAAATGTGGTATCCTTAGTAGCTACCAGGTTCTGTCCGGTCTTTTTAACAAACTTCTTTGCCCTCCGGACAGCACTAGCTAAGGCCCACATTATATCCATCCTCTCAAGCTCCATTTCGTCAACCTGCTCGTAGTCCTCGTCTGCCAGATGGCAGTTTCCAATCTTTCCGGCAACAAGTCCATCATATGAATGAACCACTGCAGCTAAAAGATCCATATGCTCTCGAGCTACTTCCACAGTCACATTACCGAGGTTTTCGGTCTTCAGTTTGGTAGCACTTGCTTCTGATCCAATTTAGTGGGTACAAGATGACCCTGACGTGTCTGATCCAGAAGGAGAAGCATGTGAAGGACCTGACGAGCTAGACACAAATGCAGTCTGGAGAGGTGCTCCAGATGTCTTAGCTTGAGGCGTGGCATTGTACAAAGCTGGATTTTGTGTGTACGAAGACTTCTGAGCTCTGTACTTCATCCTTAGTGCTTCTTCTCGCAACTTAAGAATGAAGTCATTAATATCCAGCTTTGCAAGCATTCCATTCTGTCTCAGGTTAGACACGAATGAAGCCCACTTATCAGGCAATCCGTCTGCAAAGTTACTCACTTTCTCTTCAATGGTCGTTTCCACTCCATGTGTATGCAGTTCGCTCATCAAGTGGTAGAATCTATCTATCACGTCGTCTAAACTCTCGTTACCAATCGATGAGAAGTTATCGAATTCCTTCTTTAACTCCTTTGCCTTGATTGCCTTCAACGAAGCATTCCTATCATACCTCTTCTCTAGCTCATCCCACAGTTTCTTGGACTGCTTATTCTCTGAATACTGGTGGAATATGTCTTTGGGGATAGACTGAGTAATCAATGCATAAACCCTTTTCTCTGCATTGTATTTGACTTTCTGTGCGTCTGTCATCCCACCTAACGTTAGCTTAACTCCATCAGCTCCCACCGGTGTACTATAACCAATCTCAATGGCTTCCCACAGATTAGGATCTACTCCATTGAGGTAAATCTCAAAACGTTGCTTCCAGTGGGGAAACTCATCTAAAGTCAAGAGCTTTGGTGGTTTATTGTGATTACCCACCTCACTCTCAAGCAGCAGCTGGTTCTGTATCCTAGAGTCCTTCCTAGCAGTAAAGGCTGACATCTGATCTTCCATGGCGAATAACTTTAAGTCTAATCAAACAAACTTTCACTGATGCGACTGAAGAATGCGAATGGTCTAGTCGTGCGTATGAACTCTACGACTGGTTCAATCGTGCGGATGAACTGGGCGATTGGTTCAGTCGTGCGAATGAATCTGGTGCGTATGAGCTATGCGAACGAACGGTTCAGTCGGCCGAATGAAGGTGCGACTAGGTCCAATCGTGCGAATGAGCAGTGCGAATGGAGTCCAGTCGTGCGAATGGGTCACTCGTGCGACTGAAGCTGCTGTTTTGCGAAATTTTCTAGGTTTGACGGGTTTCAGCCGTAAAAATTCGAAATTCACAAGTTCTAATCGCCTAAGTCCATAGAAACCAAACTTCGATGAGCAGGGAACGTCCAAGATCACTTTTGACACTAAAGATTGCGTTTTTAGTGCAAAAACACAAACTTTTATGCAATCTTGATTGAATCAACACGTAATCAAGAGCCAAAGCTCTGATACCACTTGTTAGGACCAGGTATTTGAACGAAATACCTAGTGATTAGCGTGTTAAACCAACTCAAATAGTGCGGAATCCTATTTGATTGGCGATCCAATCAGTGAGAACACACGAAGAATCAATCAAGAATTGAATCTAACGTTAGAAGTCGATTAGGAATCGATCTAATGTGTTTTGTGAACTTGGAGAACGATTTGGGATGTCTCTGGACGGCTAGGGTACGTCTGGAATCGTAATGGTATGAATGCTTCCGTTTTTCCACGAATTGGGTCTATTTATAGGTTAGTATTGTTCAATCGTGCGACTGGACCATAAGTATGGTTCAGTCGTGCGATTGAACCATGCGGTTGATTCATCCGCACGACTGAGTGTTCAGTCGTGCGACTGAGACAATCTTATGTGTCAATCATACGACTGATCCAGTCTCCTCGTTCAGTCGTGCGATTGAGTCAATCGTATGAAGTTATTCATGTGTGTGGTCCATTTGCATGGGCCATTCGCATGAGAACTTCATTAAGTTAAGTTTGAATGTTTTAATTAATATAACATTATGTGTAACCATTCAAACAATCATAAACCCAATCAATTCAATCACGACTCATTAATGAAATATTAAACATTATAAATAACAAACAATCCATGTCATTTCATTAATCAATACAAATTACATCATAATCAGACAGACAAGATCTATTACATTACAAATCATGATCTAGGGACATACAAGCATCAACAAGGATGATCCCCGTAGCCTGGCAGCCATTGCTGAGTTTCTTGATGAGCATGAGAAGGCTGAGGCACAACTGAAAAAAAAGAGTTGAAGTCATAGATCTTGAAGAAGGAGAGATAGAGGGAGGCTATATGGTTGATGAACCAATAGCAAGAGAAAGCCCTGTAAAGGTTGAGTCTTCAGTACAAGAGATGGTGGAAAAAGCTCAATCATATGATTTGATGGTGAAGGCTATGTTTCTCATCAATCATAGTTATGATGCAGATGAGGTATTTGGGATGACTTATGAGGGTATGATAGCAGAAGAAGAAAATTAAACAAACTGTTGGACCCGTCATATGTGACCGAGTATGAAAAGACTCAAGCATCCAAGTCACCAGTGGTTCATTTCTCCTCAAAAGCCAAGCAGTCTGAAGCTCCTCAATCATTGTATCATGATCCCTATTCCATGACTGATAGGGAAATGAAAGATTATCTTTCTGAACAAGGTTTTACCAAAAGAAAGCTTGGTAATATGAATACAAACTCTCTTAGAGCTGCAATCCTCAGGTTGATAAATGAGAAAAAGGAAAGATTGAAGAAGCTAGAGGAAGAAATCATAAGTAAGAAACCAAGAACAAGGGTATCAACCCAAGACATCCAGCTCACTCATAGAGTTGATGACTCTTTGGAACATGTGCTACACAGAAATCCTGAGTGGTTTGCAGAGCCTTCCCAATTAAAACTTTAAGAAGGACTCACCACTGAAGAGATGATCAAAGGTGTATCTACTCCCAGCGCAACACTGATCATAAGATAATTGCCTGGAAGTATGATAGTGATTGGAACATTTTCATGATCAAAAGGATCTCAGGGTTAGTTTAATTCTTTACTAAGTATACTGCTCTAGTGAACTCCCTGCAGATTCATGATCTGAAGGAACTAGCCAATCTGGAACTGATTAATCACAAGGCTATGTTCAGAGGGTATGAGTTTGAAGACATTCTAAAGATGTTCAAAAGAACAGACAACTTCAAATCTCTCAAGGCTATCTATATAAGGAAAGATAGGTCCTTTATCAACCCTCTTGAAAAGAAGAAAAAGACCAAAGAAGCTGAAGATGTGGTATTTCCTGAGCTGAAGGTAAAGCCTACTGAGTCCATAAAAAGGAAGATGGTGGCAGGAACTCACTCATCCAAACCAATCTCAAATGTCTTTTCTGATGAGAGACTTATGAGTTGGTGATTGAACGGAGGTGGGGAGGTAAGGAAGGTGCTGAGATAAGGTTTTTAGTGGATATGAGGTGAGACTACTAGATGAATCCTATATGCACTACATATACACCAGGCCCTTCAGGGAAATAAACAACAAGTTGGGAGAACCTGACATGCACTTCTTTCTCAAGTGCATAAAAATACTGAAGATGGCCTATGATAGAATCATAGCCAAGAGAGAGTCTGAAGCCAATGACTTTGTCAATATGATAAAGGCCATTTTGGATCTATCACTTGCAGAACCACCAGTACCCCCTCCTGTTGCACAAGACCCTGTAGAATCCTCACAACCTCATCCACCATCAAACCCTTGAAGTACATAGGTTGTATAATCCTTAGGGGAAGTATTGTTGGACCCTGAAAGGATCATACATGCCAATTCAAGTGGTGGATTGATGGTTGTTTTGTTGGAAATCCCACAAGTCCAAGAATCAATGCGGATGAAGAATCTGCATCAACAAAGAAGACAAGGATTGGCTATTCGCATTTGTATATGCGGATGACCACAGAACAAATGCTGACAAGTGTTTGTTCTTCCGCATTAAAAAATGCGAACAACTGAACAAATGCTGACAAGGATTTGTACATCCGCATTAACTAATGTTGATGCTCTGCAACAAATGCGCTAAGTGTTTGTTCATCCGCATTTCTTAATGCTGATGACCAAACACCAATACGATAGAAGAAACACAAAATGCTGATGAAGATCAACACATCCGCATTAGTTAATGCGGATAAATAAAACAAATGCTGATGAAGACTTTTTGTACTTAGACTAGTTTATAGTAGAGGGGTAGTTTAGTCTTTTGGTAAAGGCTTCTAGTCAGCCTATAAATAGAATAGAAATCCTCACATATGAGGTGACTGTTGACTAACATTAAACAATCAGAATGTTTGTTATATGGTGGAATAATTCAAACACAGAACATTGAATGCTTAAAATACTCATAAATGCTCTTGTATTAATGTGACGACAAGTTACAATAAATGCTAGGGTTTGAGCACTAAACAATAACAATACACCTTCTGAAGTATAAGACTAAACAATCACTGACTCAATCATCATATTCGATCCTAGTTGATTCATATTAACTGAGAATATCATTCTCACCACCCAGTCAATTGGTATCAGAGCTTCGGCTCTCGATTCATCTTTAGATCTGCTTAGTCTGAACTGAATCTCGATTGATCTGATGATTGAGTTGATGTTAGAGAGTTTGTCTACCTCTAATCAGTATTCAAGCTGAAACTCATCTGGGAAAGGACAATTAACCTTCTACATCATCCAGCTGAAGATGGGTGTTTATGGTGGCTGGAGTGATGAAGATTGTCCTCCCCTATACTGTGGTAGATAGTGCCTTCTTCCCATCCATGATGGCCTCTTGGCAGGTCTTCTAGAATTCCAAAAGTTGATCCTCATAGAGTGGAGGATCTGGTGAGGGAGGTGAAATAGTTGGACAAAGAAAGAAATTAACAAACCTCTGAGAAACTTGGATCTTTCTCCGAGTCAAACAGGACAACCTAGTTATGTTGCCTGTGGAGTTGCATGGAAAAATCAGGGTTGTTTCTACAGTCAAGGTTGGCTATTTGTGAAAGCTTAAAGGTGAAGGAAGATAAGAACAAGGTCAATTGTGGGTGAATTTAGGTTTAGAAAAAGTTCAGATGAAGAAGAGAGTGAAAGAGAGGTGAACTGTTAGGTATATATATGAAATGGATCTGAGACAAAGTTAATGAAAGAGGATAAACTTTAAAATCTGATTTTCGATCCCACCTCTAAAAAGGTGCCCAAAAAGTTGTTTTCTTGGAACTCTAAAATCTTCCGAAGGTAATTTTATCTTCGAAAGTTTTGATGAAAAGCTTCCGAAGCCAAAGTGACTTCGGAAGATATTTCAAGAGTTTTGAAAATTTTGCTTCGGAAAATATCAAGACTCGATGATTTTATTCTAGGGATAATAAAACTTCCGAGACTTAATTGCTTTTGGAAGGAAATTGTTCTTCAAGGAAAATTAAGTACTTAAGAATAAATATATTTTGGAAATTTCTTCCGAAGGTAAATTCACATTAGTAGGTATTTGTTTTGAAGACATAATTTTCTTCCGAAGGTAAATACATATCTTTCGAAAAAGAAAATGGTCAAAATTTTCAAAAATCTAAGTATTATCATTAAAAATTTTCTTCCAAAGTAAACAAGGGCTTATGAAGGTGATAAAATAGACAACTTAGGACACACATGTTTTAGAAATAATATGAGTTAAGTTTAAGAAAAGCTACTCAAAGTTAATCATTCCAA
Source organism: Flaveria ramosissima (assembly GCA_025215565.1). Classification (NCBI taxonomy): domain Eukaryota; kingdom Viridiplantae; phylum Streptophyta; class Magnoliopsida; order Asterales; family Asteraceae; genus Flaveria; species Flaveria ramosissima. The sequence continues at coordinate 9,412,732 of CM046045.1, forward strand.
TAGTTGATACACGATATTTAAATCTCTGCTCATCAAAAGCTTTGGTGAACAGATCAGCATATTGTTCATTTGTGTTAACTTTGACTAGTTTGATTAATCCTTTTTCAAAATTATCTCTAATCAAATGATACCTGATGTTTATGTGTTTTGTCCATGAGTGCTGCACAAGATTCTCTGTGATAGAAATAGCACTGTTATTGTCTATGTGGATGGGAGTCTCTTTGATGTTGAATCCATAATCCAGCATCTAATTCTGAATCCAAAGCACTTGAGCACAACAGCTAGGAGCAACAATGTATTCAGCTTCAGCAGTTGATGCAGACACATGATTGTTTCTTGCATTGCCAAGAGACTATTCTTCCACCAAGGAACTGACATCCCCTTGGAACTGACATCCCCTTGCTGTAGACTTTGTAGTCATATTGCAGCCACCATAGCCACTATCTGTATATGCATACAGATTGTAGTTAGAATTCTTTGGATACCAAAGGCCAAGTGTTGGAGAACCTTTAAGGTATCTTAAAATCCTTTTGACAGTGACAAGGTGTGACATCTTGGGGTTGGCTTGATATCTTGCACAAATGCATGTGGCAAACATGATATCAGGCCTGCTAGCTATGAGGTACATAAGAGACCCAATCATAGCCCTGTAAAGGTGTTCATTCACACACTCCCCCTCAAGATCAGGTCCAAAGGAGTGATTTCTGGCTATGGGTGTCTTTGCAACCTTGCGGTCAGTCATGTTGAATCTTTTGAGTATGTCTTGTACATACTTTGACTGACTTATGAAGATGCCACTCTCAACTTGCTTCACTTGAATTCCTAGAAAGAAATTGAGTTCCCCATGGCACTCATTTCAAATATATTCTTCATCATCCTCTCAAAGTCTTTGCAGAGCATTGGATTGGTTGACCCGAAGATAATGTCATCTACATACACTTGAACTAGCATTAAGTCATTCCCTGTTCCTTTGATGGAAAGTGTTCCATCTATAGTACACTTTTTGTAGCCATGCTGATAGAGATACTGAGATAGAGTCTCATACCACTACCTTAGAGCTTGGTGCAGCCCATAAAGAAATATATCAAGCTTGCAGACATAATGAGGATGATTAGGATCTGAAAACCAGGTGGTTGTTTGACATACACCTCTTCATCAATCACCCAATAAAGAAAAGCACACTTGTCATCAAGCTGGTAGACCTTGAAATCCTTAGATGCAGCAAAAGCTAGGAATATCCTAACAGCTTCAAGTCTTGCCACAGGAGCAAAAACATCTATTTAATCAATTCCTTCTTCTTGTGTGTATTTTTGGACAACTAGTCTTGCCTTGTTTTTTATGACAAGTCCTCTATCATCCTTCTTGTTTCTAAACACCCATTTGGTTCCTATGGTATTCTTCCCTTGAGGAAGAGGACATAGGTTCCAAACCTTTTGCCTTTTGAATTGAAGCAGCTCCTCTTGCATAACTTCAACCCAACTTCCATCCTTTAAAGCCTCATCAACTTTCTTTGGCCATATCTAGGATAGGAAACAAGAGTGGAGACAAACATTTGTATCATGGGTTTATCCTCTTGTCCTTACCCCTGTATCAACATTTCCAATGATGTTTATGGTGGGGTGAGACTTGTGGATCCTGAGTTGAGGGATCATAGCAAGTTGCTTGGAGAGATCCAAATTAGAGAAATTCAGATCAGGCAATAGAGTTTCTCCCATCACAACAACACACTTATCAAGAGAGACTTGATCCAATGAGTGTGTGACATCATTGATGTTGTCTTCTATGGAGTGGTTGTCAACATCAAGAAACTCTTGATCATTGTCACAACCACTATTTCCTCCTACATTTGAAGTTACTTTGTTTGAGTTTTGTGTCTCTGAGCTGGAATTTAATGGCACCTCATATGTATCAGCTGGATTTGACATGGTTGTGCTGATGGGAACTCCATCTGCAGGGTTAGTTACAAATAGAGCTGAAGTAATATTATTTGATGGTCTTCTCAACTCAAATCTTGGGTCAGGATCACCTGTTGATAAGATATCTGTGGACCCAAAAACATGCTCACAAGATTTGTTAAAATAGTTGGTAACTAAACCAAGATCAAACAATTAATCAGGACCAGAACCTTTCACACTAGGAGTGTGCTCATTGAAAGTCACATTGGCTGACTCCTCATCTACTCTAGTTATGATATTGTATACTCTATACGCTTTAGCTTGAGAAGAGTATCCAATAAAGTGTCCATCATTTGAATTCCCATCAAATTTGGCTATTTGATCATTGGTATTCAAGATGGTGCAAGGACATCCAAATGACCTGAGAAAGCCAATGAAAGGTTTTCTCTTGTGTCAAAGTTCATAAGGAGTCTTACCATGAGTCTTGACTACTAAAAATCTGTTTTGCTTATAGAAAGTTGTGTTCACTGCCTGCCAGAAGGTGATGGGCAGTTTAGAGTCAGACAACATAATTCTTGCAGCTTCAATAAGTGTCATGTTTCTCCTCTCAACAAGACCATTTTGCTGGGAGTCCTGGGAGCACTATATTGTCTTGTAATACCATTTTTATCATAAAATATATCAAGGATTTGGTTCTTAAAATCGATTCTGTGATCACATCTTATGGTCTTGACCTTGTGATCACATTGATTCTTAATTTTTAAGATGAAACTCTTCAAGATCTCAAGAGTCTCATCCTTAGTTTTAAGGAAGAAGACCCAAGTGAATCTTGTAAAGTCATCTGTGATCACCAGACAATATGATGTCCTTCCTAGACTCATTACACTGGCGGGGCCAAAGAGACCCATATGTAATAAGTGTAGGGGAGTAACGATGGAGTTTCTTTCCTTTGGCTTGTGAGATACCTTGTGTTGCTTCCCTTTGAGACATGCAACATAATAGTCATCACATGTAAACTCTTTCTTTGGCATTCTAGTTACCTAATCTTTCCTAATTAATTTATTTATATTCTTAAAGTTTACATGACACATTCTTTTATGTCAGAGGAAAGACTAATCACTATTTGCTTTAGATAGAAAGCATGAAACTTCTCCTGAAGGAGATGTTTCTTGCAAGTCCATCTTGTACATGTTCCCTTTCCTGGGGGCTCTGAGCAGGATGTTCTCATGAGGAATGACCACTCCAAGCTTGAGAACAATGCACTCATGCTCAGTAAAAAGCATGTTATGACTCTAATCACAAAATTGAGATACACTCATAAGATTGTATCTAGGCTCCTTGACAAATATTACCTTCTCAATGTTGAACTTACCATTTGTGACCCTGCCCCTTCCAGTAATATAACCTACAACATCTCCTCTAAGAGCTATTGCCTATCATGTGCCTGGAATAGCCACTATCAATGATCCATACATTCATGTTTGTCTTGAGTTGTTCCTGCATAAAATAGATGGTTAGTTACATTTGGAAACCCAAGCCTTGTTGGTCTTGGGCTTATCAAAAGAAGTTGAAGACAATGCAACAGTAATTGATCCTATTTTCAGATTTGAATGATCATTTGCTGATGTTAATGAAGAACTTTCAGTCACATGGTCTTTCTCTGTCTTCCACACCACCTTTGGAAACTTAGACTTGACCTTCAACACTTCGGAAGTTTTTAAAACTTCAGAAGTTTTGAGACTGGGCCTTTGGAAGATCTTGCTAACACTGCAGCAAGCTTTAGTACATCAAGTATTCATTTCTTCCGAGACCAACTTTTCTTCCGAAGGCAAGTTTTTCACTTGTCTTCTTCTTCATTTTGGAGCTTCTAAAAGGAAAAGATTTGCCTTCCGAAGCTTGCTTCTTTTTCATATTCTCAGAAATTTCATTCTTAGTCATATGGACAGTAGTTTTTGGATTGTAAAGGCAATCCTTTGCAAGGTGAGAAGTACTACCACACATGACACAATCCACTTTCTTCCTTCTAAGAGCCTTCTTTTGAGAACAAGACTGAACTTGATCACTTTCCTTCTCCATCTTCATCTTTGCGGATGATATAGCAATCCTTTTAGGGTGAGAACTACTTTTGGAGATGGATGGTTCAGGTTGTGTAGCAGTGGTAGATAACTGATCAACCTTCTTCATGATGCTGGGATGATTTGGACATGAACTAGAACTCCTGGTACTAGAGTTCAAGTTTGAGTCTTCAGCCTTAACCACCTCAAAACCTGCAGAGATAAAGACTTGTTTCTGCATAGAAGTAAAGGTAGCCTTGATCTCTTGAGTCTTCTTTGACTTCCTCTTGGCCTTTCTAATCAAGTTCTTCCTTCTAGACTTGGTCATCCCAACTCCTTTTCTCTCCTTAGGAGAATAGTGACCCTTCTTAGGATGCTCTTCTTCACTCTTCCCAGAGTCATCCTTTACTATTCCCTCTTCATCCTCTTTACTCATGGGGTCTATGAGGAAAACTCATCTTCAGAAGTTTCACACCTAGGAGATCTTACAGACAATATTATGTGTGGAGGAGCTATCTCAGTAGATCCCAGTCCCTACTTATTTTGATAACAAACTTTTGCATGCAAGGATGAGGATATTATGTTCTTGAAGATCTCTTCTTCAAGAACATATTTTTATGCATTGGCTTTGCTGATCACAAGCTCAGTCTGGCATTCAGTTAACTTAGTTATGAGGTCTTTGATCTGAGTCTTGTAGTTGGTGTGTTCATGTTTAAGAGTTGAAATGTTTTCTTTAAATCTTTTATTTTAAGCTTGTAATCATTCTCAGCTCTTTTGAAATCAGATTTTAAGATATTTAAAGATTCAAGATCAAATCTCATCTATAAGTTATAGGACCTATATCTGTTCACTTTAGCAATGCATTTGCTTAACTATCTCCATGTATTCCAGATCATCTGGATGGATATAGTCAATATCTTCAAGGGTGAAGAGAAAGTTTCTTGTGCTTTCATCAACAGACACAAATACTTGTGAAGAGCTTGTCTCTTAGAATGGGCTCCCTTGAGTGTAGCTTTCTCTTGGTGTCTCCGAGAAGGTGATGAAAGGACCCTTTTATGAGTTGTCAGGATAGCAGATGAGATGATGTTATGGTTCTCTGCAAATCCCTTTCAACCACATGAACAGCTGAACTCTGCTAATTGCTGGAGTTACCGGATGGAGTTTGCATATTCATCTCCTTCTGGTATCCACTAAGAATACCATACAACGCTATGAGAGTAAGAGTCTTAAGGTTATTAGTTCTCTTGATAACAACACAATAATGTGTCCATTGTCTAGGAAGGGAGGACATGAACTTCCTTACAATGTCTCTGTTTTCAAGAGTTACTCCAACATCTATTAGAGTATCCACAATCTCAACATGTCTGAAGTATTGTTTAGTCATGGTTTCACCTGTTTTGTAGGTGAAGCTTTCAAATTGCTGCTTCAAGAGGTCCTTCTTGTTCTTTTTTGCTTCAGTGGACCCCTCATACATGAGCTTTAGTGCATCCCATAGTTTCTTAGCAGTTTTACACTTCTTGAAGCCCCTGTATATGGAGTTTGGAAGGGCAGTTTAACGGCCAGTCATGGCTTTATGTTCTATGTCAATCTTTTTTCTATCTTTTTCTGAATAGTCAGTCACCTCTTTTGGTATCATACCACCCCCAGCAATGGCTAAAGATGTGCTTGGTATGTAAGTTCCAAAGACAACAGACTCCCACATCCTGGAGTCTTGAGACTTGATGAAGTCTTCCATTCCTTGGCACCAAGTAACAATTTCTTCAGGAGTGATCAGTGGGGACTTTGTCATGGTTCCGGTTTCCATATCAGCTTTAGTGAGAGCTGCCATTTGAGATGTTAAGTATTTTGTGAGACTGAGGGATCTAAGATGGTGAGATCTTACAATCAGGAGCCTGGAAAGCTCTAATACCAATTGCAGGACCATTTTAGGGATGGTCAATATTATCAGTCTGACAATGAGGAGAATATAACTTAACAGATCAAATAGGAAACCAGAACTTTCTTTAAGATGATACTAAGAAAAGAAGAGACATAAACTTAAGAACAACAAGATATTAGTTTTCAAGATTGTAGTATATTGCTTCCAAGTTTTTTTACAAGTGTTACAAAGCATAAAGAAAGATACAAAGAACCTGAGATACTTTATACTACATCCTACAGTCAGGCATACTTTGAAAGCCAGCTGAATACATTAATCTAGACAACAAGATCAATGTAGATTACGATATGAGCTATGACATGTCATATATTACGATATGAGCTATGACATGTCATAGTCACAAGTCAAACGGCAATATGCCTTTTGACTATACATTGATCTTGTTGTCTGGATTAGTGTTTCTAGTTGGCTTTCAAAGTACATCTAGCTGTAGGATGTAGTATAAAGTATCTCTTGTTCTTGTATTTATCCATATGCTTTGTAAAACTTGTAATAGAACTTGAGAGCAATATACAGCATTCTTAAAAACCAAACTTATCTTGGTCTTGTTCATTGATCTGTCTCATACTTACTTGTATTCATAATATCATCAATTTAAACCCGGTTCCCTATTTGATATGTTAAGTGTTCTAAGTCTCTCCTCATTGTGAAACTGATTGTATTGACCACCCTTAACCGGTGTTGCAAAAGTTGATGGAGTAATTGTCATCACAAACTACCATCTTGATTGTTATTGAGCTGTTAACAACTGGTAAAAGGAAAGAGGAAGAGCGATTAGTGCTAAATCGCAATGAATGAACGATATTGAAAGTAAATGGCGATTTTGTTTGGCCATGTGTATATGCTTTAGCATTTGTATTATAAGCATGATATGTTATACTTTATTGTAAGAGCATAAATATAATAATATGGTTAACTTTTTAAAATTTAAGCGTGATTTTTCATATGTTTGTCTTAATCCATATATAAAATTATCATTCTATCCTCTTTCTATTTTATCTATAAAAGATATAGATAACTATTAAAATTATTAAACTCATAAGATGCCCCTAGAAACTTATAAGTATTATTGTTATTATAAAAAAGAACATATATATATAAGTTATATACTTAAATATTTAAATAAGATAATACTTAATTTAAATAGTACTTAGTTATAAAAATATAATTAGTAAATATAAAATTTAACGAATAAATTTACCATATTGTTCCTAAATTGTCTTAAAATCTTAAACATAATTCTCTATTATACCTCTTTTAAATGTCTTGCACTCCTTTGTATATGTTGTTTCAAAACTTGTATACTTAGCAAATTACACCTTTAACCAAAGAGATGTATTATATAGTAGTATAGATATAAGTATACAAATAAAATAATACTTAATTAAATAGTATTTAGTTATAAAAATATGATTAATAACTATAAAATTAAATGTCAATTTATATTATTATAAATAAAATAAAATTTAATGAACTAAATTATGTATTAATAATGTGTATTATATAATATAATAATTACATGAAGTTAATTAAATGGGGACAAAAGTGAAAATATTGCATAAAACATTTGTACTATATGCTTAAATGTTGTATAGGTGTCTTACACTTTGAATGAAATTACTATCTTATCATTTTAATATGTATTATATAGTAGTATAGAATTAAACTATGGTTTTACAATTCATTAATCTTTATTTTTATTTATTTAATAATTTATATTTATTTAACTCATATCTATATTAATTAAACAAAATCTTTATAAGTCAAATGACATTTTTTCTAGAATGTCCACCTAGAATTTGAAACATGTTCTTACTATAATGAAAGTTACAAATTAGTATCTTCCTACAATAATAAAAGATTAACTATGGGGAACACATGTTGCATCATATTTTTTTCTTACCAAAAATTTTCAGCTTATCTCTCCTATTAAATATTTACTTTAATTACTAATAATATTATTTGATTCCTTTTTAGATTAAAAATATATTTATAATAAATTAATAAATAGATCTTTTTTAAAATTATGAAATATTTTGAAACTTTTGATTTAAAAAAGTAAAATTTTTATAAACCAAAAATAAATAAAATTAAGAGTTATAATAAGAAAATCTTTAAAAACAATATAGTTTTTTAAAAACGGTTTGTTTTGAAATAATATATTATTTTCTTTAAAAAAACAAAAAAATATTAAAAAACATTTAAAAAATTAATAACATTGTTTTATTATTTATAGTACTTATTAATATGTAGTTTTAATCGTATCTTATCTTAAAATATAGTTTTATAACTAATCAATTTCATTATATTTAATATTTTGTATATTCAACTGTTTAATACACGTGTTACTAAAACTAAACCGTGTAATACATGAGTTAAATCTAGTATAAAAATATTTTCCTTAATAAATACCATTTACTATTATTTTAATTAAATTAACTTCCTTTAGAAATAAATAAATTATTTCATTAAAAATAATGTAATAATAGTTAGTTTTGTTAAAATTTAATTTAATTTCCAGTTAATCATCATTATAATTAAAGTATTTTAAACATTGTATATTTTAAATAAATATTTTCAAAACTAAAACAATATCACCATTTTAATGTAAATCACAATTTAATGTTTCTAAATCTAAATGTATTTACCAACTAACTTTAGTAAACCTGTGTATTACACGGTTGAATAAATTAAATATTAATATAATAAAATTTATTGATTATAAAATGATATTCTAATATATAATATAAAATAATATCAACTTTTTAAATTTTTGTTTTTAAACTTTTTTCAAAAAAAAAACAAATATTTTGTTTTTAAAAAACCATAAAAAAATATCATTTTTAAAAATTGTCCTATTATAACTCTTAAATTTGATTATTTTTGTTTTTTAAAAAATAAATTTTTAAATATACCAATTTAAAAAAAATATTTTTAAAAAAGTTTTATGCTTTAGAAAAATTTATTATTTTTCTAAAAAATTATTTATTTAGAAATAAAATTAATAAATAGATTTCTTTTTTAATTTATTAAATCTAAAAAGGTGTTAAAGAATATTATTAGTAATTAAGGTATTATTTATGTAGGACCGTTTAAGGAAGGTCAATACAACCAATCTCACAATGAGGAGAGTGTTTAGAATACTTAACAGATCAAATAGGGAACCGGGATAATATTATGATACTAAGAACACAAGCAAAACAATGAGACAGAACTAATAACAACAACAAGTGAATATGGTTTTTAAGGATAAAGTATATTGCTCTTAAGTTCTTTTGCAAATGTTACAAATCATACATAAAATACAAAGACCTGAGATACTTTATAGTACAATCCTACAACTGACCATACTTAGAAGGCCAGCTGAAAACACTAATCTAGACAAAAAGATCAATGTAAAGTCAAAAGGCAGATTGTCTTTGCCTAGTGACTATGACATGTCATAGCTCACATCCTAATATATTACAAAAATGATAAAAGTACATAAAGTAGAAAGTTACAGGCATAAGACCTCAATGTACAGTTGCGAAAGCATGGACCTTTTCACCAACTTGTATAAGTTGGTGAGTCTTCAGAGTTGCAGCGGAAAGTGGGTTAGTTTTATGCAAAAGTACATCCAAGAAAATCATATTTTTCTGTCTTCAGAAGAAATCAGTCTTCACTTCAATTGTAACATCCGCCATTTTTCCAAGTTAAAACCCAAACTCAAACCCATTTTCAGCTTCCATGATTAATTTATTTAATAAATGGATCAAATACATTAAATATGTAATCAACTTATTGATTGATAAATAATTTTTTTCATAAAATTATAAAGTTTATTAATCATGTTACAACAAATAACTAAATGGAAAAGAGTTATTAAAACTTATAAAGTTATAAAATGAATTTTAATAAACTTATAAAGTTTTATTAGTAATTATGAATTTTAAATACTGAAAATAAATAATCAAATTATAAAGTTTATAAGTTTTATAAAAGTTATAAAGATTAACAAATAAATAATTTGATTGATTATTCAAATTGGTTTTATAAAGTCTATAAATATTTTATAAAAAAAGTTGTTAAAATTAGAGTCTTCAAGAATATAAATTTTAAATTATAATTATTCTTTTATTTATTAAATTATTTGATTTTATATTTATTTTAAATTCCAATCATAACCCCCTTTTAAAAGACTTATAAATCACCATTAACACCATTCATAACCTCCTCCTAACCTCAAGTATAAAAGCAAGGCTTAGGCCTGACTTTTCATTTGCTCATTCTCTAAAAATCTTACTCTCATATCTTTCTTTCATCCATTGGTTATGATCAATTTGAAGAATTTTATTTTACAAGAAATTTCAAGAATTCTTAATACTAAGGTAATCTTTTATTATTTTTATATTATACATTTCAGTCATCCTAACATCCAATTGTTCTCATTACTTTATGTTCTTACTTTTATTTTTTCTTCTACTAATCTATTTTTATTTTAATAATTATCATTTTATCATTAACATTTTAATAATCACTAACCTTATAACAATCACTAACATTCCTAAATTAAGCTAACAACACACTAACATAAACAAAGAATCCCGTTTGCATATGGACGGCTATGCCGCCGCATTCGGTTATTCAACAAAATTATTGTTCTAAATGATGGCTATGCCAAAGTCTTAGAATATTTTTATAACTCAAATAAAGACTAATATACCATATATTGACATAATAAAATGTCTAACCCGTTTCATGCTTTAACGATTTTAAAAGTGCACATAAGTGTCTTACTACAATTCTGGCAGAATATAATCTTACTTCAATCGACCATAACTTGATCATAACAAAATAAATTTGAGTAAAATCAGACTCCAATACTAATTTCATTGAATTACCTTTTCAACGACAGTTTATACGTCTTCAAACTCAATCGGACTACTCAACAATAGCCTTCACAAGATAAGTGCGCATTTCAGCACCTTCTGTCTTGTGCTGCTTGTTTGACCTATTTAAAGATCTTTTCATAAAATTATTTCTGAATGAAAGTTGTCCGGAAGACTTTGAACTAGTCAAGTATAAATGTTTACAATTTTATGAAACCGTATTCTATTTTTAAAACATGTTCAAACACATACCAAATTTTTGTCTAGAATCTAGAATTGATGCAATAATCCTTTCTCAATCTACCTTTCGCTTTTTAGCATTCACTAAACGTCCTAACTTCTTGTAATGAAATCCAACCTCAAGTTATTGTTTTTTATCATTTAGGAAATCACATTTGATCTTGACATCCAAGCTTTCTTATATACTCTACAACCATCACTATTATTGTGAGTTTTCCATGTGAGTTCTCCATGCCCCTTTTTACTTTATTTCACACCTTTTGGGGTGAAACATGTTAACCTTATAAACTTACACTTGTAAACATCTTGACACTTATAAATGCACATGCAATTCATCTTTACCTTTTTGTCATGGTTATTTGTGTTATTGTAAGTCTTATATGAGATACATATTTTGTTTACAATCATTAACTATTGCTAGCCTAGCACGTCTTAGATCTTTGGGTCTGACTAGCCTATTTGGTGCTAAAGTCGATGTATTGCCGACTCCTGATGACGTATGCTTGTTCATCATGGGAACCAAATACATTTAACCAATCTTATATACTTGTAATCAAGTCGAGGTTTGGTTGTAACTGTATGTGTTCTATGAGCTTGCTAACTCGTAACCATGGACATGAATTGCTACTTGTAACCATTTTTACATATATATATGTATGCGTGTGTTTAGACCTTGGGAACTCACCAACTTTATAGTTGACCCTTTATTTTTAACATGTTTCAGGTTTCCTACTTGAATATCTTCTTGTGCTCATATAGGACTTGGATCTAGTTTAAATTGAAAGTCTTACGTTATTGGTTGTATCTTGATTGTTTTGTAATTACTTATTTGTCTTGTAATGTTTAATGAATAATGATATTTAATATTATTTCAACTTAAATAGTTCCATGTGCTATGAGCAATCGTTTCCCATTTGTCCGCCCCGATGATTCCGTCGTCGGTCGGGGTGTGACAGATTGGTATCAGAGCCATGGTTATAGGGATTTAGGTTATTAGAAATGGAATGACCTAGACTATAACTAAGTACCCATACACATGAGTCCTCTCATGTAATTTATATGCTTAAATAGGATTTTATGTGCCTTATGTGTTTATACTTGATTATGTGATTATATGCCTTATGTGTTTATGCTTATACCTTGAATCTTATCAATGCACACACGAACCTTAAATTATATTCTAAGGCATTATATGCCTGAATCAAATGGTTTTCAAAATGTGCTTTTGAATCGTTATTCGTTGTTTTCAAGTCTCGTCAAAGTCTATGTCCTATAACTTGAAACATGTAATGCTGGAAGAGTGGGATGCCTGTATCTTGAGGTGTTCTGTCTAGGCAAGGTATTCATATAAATCCAAATCAACTGATGGATCCGTTTACCTTACCTGGGAACCATTGGGGTGAATGTCCGCTTATAGGTACGCATGTCTTCATTAAGGTTGTAGTTGACATAATACTTTGATAAGTCAACGTAATGCTTTGGTTTGTAACCGAACGTTACACTCGAAACGCCTTGTTATTTTAAATCGCCTTATCTTTGATCTTGTCTTTTTAAATCTTAGGAATCATTACCCAATTCTCGTAAAGACTTTTAATAATCTTTCCGAATGCCTTCCCCTCAAAACCGCACTTATCCTGAAAACCAATTACAATGATGCTCTCCTTCTAAATTGAATCTTTAATCTTAACAAAAACGATTCTCGTATCAACGTTAAACTAATGAAACTTTGAAACCTTCAACGAAATAGTAAACAAGAATTGATCATCTAAGAACTTTGTTAAATTTATTTGCTTGAGAAGCTCTTATGAAATTTATAACCCATCCAAAAATATCTTGAACTTGTTTCTCATGTTCGTGAAGTCGAGTTACGTATCGATCTAAAACATTCTTAATCGTCTTGAACCATCTGGAATATAAAAGTTTATCAATTGAAATTCTAAACTAATGATCTTGTACCCTTTGCCAAGAAACACATGAAATCATGAATCATGAAATTGAACAAACTTAAGCATAGTAAAACATCATAATTAAATTTGTTGAATTTAAATGCCTCCAAGAGTTCCCTTATGAACGTGAAATGAAATCCAAGTCTTCTCGTCTCCTTGAAATTAGCCTCTTGTGATTAAATTTCGGGACGAAATTTCTTAAAGTAGGGGAGACTGTAACATCCGCCATTTTTCCAAGTTAAAACCCAAACCCGAACCCATTTTGAGCTTCCATGATTAATTTATTTAATAAATGAATCAAATACATTAAATAAGTAATCAACTTATTGATTGATAAATAATTTTTTTCATAAAATTATAAAGTTTATTAATCATGTTACAACAAATAACTAAATGGAAAAGACTTATTAAAACTTATAAAGTTATAAAATGAATTTTAATAAACTTATAAAGTTTTATTAGTAATTATGAATTTTAAATACTGAAAATAAATAATCAAATTATAAAGTTTACAAGTTTTATAAAAGTTATAAAGGTTAACAAATGAATAATTTGATTGATTATTCAAATTGGTTTTATAAAGTCTATAAATATTTTATAAAAAAAGTTGTTAAAAGTAGAGTCTTCAAGAATATAAATTATAAATTATAATTATTCTTTTATTTATTAAATTATTTAATTTTATATTTATTTCAAATTCCAATCATAACCCCCTTTTAAAAGACTTATAAATCACCATTAATACCATTTATAACCTCCTCCTAACCTCAAATATAAAAGCAAGGCTTAGGCCTGACTTTTCATTTGCTCATTCTCTAAAAATCTTACTCTCATATCTTTCTTTCATCCATTGGTTATGATCAATTTGAAAATTTTTATTTTACAAGAAATTTCAATAATTATTAATACTAAGGTAATCTTTTATTGTTTTTATATTATACATTTCAATCATCCTAACATCCAATTGTTCTCATTACTTTATGTTCTTACTTTTATTTTTTCTTCTACTAATCTATTTTTATTTTAATAATTATCATTTTATCATTAACATTTTAATAATTACTAACCTTATAACAATCACTAACATTCCTAAATTAAGCTAACAACACACTAACATAAACAAAGAATCCCGTTTGCATATGGACGGATATGCCGCCGCATTCGGTTATTCAACAAGATTATTGTTCTAAATGATGGCTATGCCAAAGTCTTAGAATATTTTTATAACTCAAATAAAGACTAATATACCATATATTGACATAATATAATGTCTAACCCGTTTCATGCTTTAACGATTTTAAAAGTGCACATAAGTGCCTTACTACAATTCTGGCAGAATATAATCTTACTTCAACTGACCATAACTTGATCATAAAAAACTAAATTTGAGTAAAATCAGACTCCAATATTAAGTTAATTGAATTACCTTTTCAAAAACAGTTTATACGTCTTCAAACTCAATCGGACTACTCAACAATAGCTTTCACAAGATAAGTGCGCATTTCAACACCTTCTGTCTTGTGCTGCTTGTTTGACCTATTTAAAGATCTTTTCATAAAATTGTTTCTGAATGAAAGTTGTCCGGAAGACTTTGAACTAGTCAAGTATAGATATTTACAATTTTATGAAACCGTTTTCTATTTTTAAAACATGTTCAAACACATACCAAATATTCTGTCCAGAATCTAGAATTGATGCAATAATCCTTTCTCAATCTACCTTTCGCTTTTTAGCATTCACTAAACGTCGTAACTTCTTGTAATGAAATCCAACCTCAAGTTATTGTTTTTTATCATTTAGGACATCACATTTGACTCTTGACATCCAAGCTTTCTTATATACTCTACAACCATCACTATTATTGTGAGTTTTCCATGTGAGTTCTCCATGCCCCTTTTTACTTTATTTCACACCTTTTGGGGTGAAACATGTTAACCTTATAAACTTACACTTGTAAACATCTTGATACTTGTAAATGCACATGCAATTCATCTTTACCTTTTTGTCATGGTTATTTGTGTTATTGTAAGTCTTATATGAGATACATTTTTTGTTTACAATCATTAACTATTGCTAGCCTGGCGACGTCTTAGATCTTTAGGCCTGACAAGCCTATTTGGTGCTAAAGTCGATGTATTGCCGACTCCTGATGACGTATGCTTGTTCATCATGGGAACCAAATACATTTAGCCAATCTTATATACTTGTAATCAAGTCGAGGTTTGGTTGTAACTGTATGTGTTCTATGAGCTTGCTAACTCGTAACCATGGACATGAATTGCTACTTGTAACCCTTTTTACATATATATATATATATATGTATGCGTGTGTTTAAACCTTGGGAACTCACCAACTTTATAGTTGACCCTTTATTTTTAACATGTTTCAGGTTTCCTACTTGAAGATCTTCTTGTGCTCATATAGGACTTGGATCTAGTTTAAATTGAAAGTCTTACGTTATTGGTTGTATCTTGATTGTTTTGTAATTACTTATTTGTCTTGTAATGTTTAATGAATAATGATATTTAATATTATTTCAACTTAAATAGTTCCATGTGCTATGGGCAATCGTCTCCCATTCGTCCGCCCCGATGATTCCGCCGTCGGTCGGGGTGTGACATCAATGGCTTTAGAAGAGTTTGTCTTGAAGCTTTGGAAGACTTCTTTGGCTTCGGAAGATTTGGTCTTTGGCTTTGGAAGATTTTACACTTAGAATAATTTCTGTGCATAGTGTAAAACTTCCAAAGCAACTTCTACTAAGTACAAAGTGCATACATGAACACTGTTGGATCAAGTAAGGCTGGTGCAACCAAAACAAAAACTTAAACAATTTTGGTGCAACTGATACAAAACTTCCGAAGGCAAATGCAGAACATCTGAAGGCAAATGCTAAGCTTCCGAGACAAAGTCTTCCTACTTCTGAGATTCAACACTTAGAAGAATTCAAGACAATGACTTACGAAGCATAAAGTCCTAAAGAAGCCTCGGAAGAAGCAGCCTCTTCTGAAGTATAAGTGGCTTCGAAAGAATTTGTTCTTCTGAAGCCAGTTAACCTTCGGAAGAACCTACTATGAACTAGTGGACATAAGTATGGTCCCTTTGACACTCCGCTGCAACCTCCAAGATACTGCATGGTGCTTTTCCACACCCATGTAGTTGACCATACTTTATTCTACTATTCATTCCTTATCAGTTAGAAAGGTTACCAACTTTAGTTGGTGACAAAAGGTAAGTCGGGAACATGTCATGACTACCAAATCTTAGATAATAGTTTATCTAAGATACCTTACTTCTAGCAACGTAGTATTTGTCTAGTTGTAAGTTCCAGTTGGTATCAAAGTATATCCGGCTGTAGATAGTAGTATATATAGTTTCTCATTGTGACTCATTTAACATGCTTGTAAGAGTCTTGTAATACTTTGAGTTGAGAAGTAATATATACAAGTATCTTGAAAACCATTCTCTTGTGTTTTGTTTACTTTACTTAGTATATTATTATCAACTCTTAGTGGATTCTGCATCATCAATCCGAATGTGACTTAGTGAGTTTGAGAGATTACAACTGTGTTGAGTGACTTAACCCGATCCTTCAATTGGTATCAGAACTTCTTAGACTCTTGATTGTGTGATCTCACCATCCAAATAAACCTTTTTATCACTCATACACTCACTTCACTGGAAATGGCCCTCAACCAAAAGTCTGAATGTGAAATGGGAATAATGACCAAAGCACCTATTATCACCCCTGATAATTTCTGATCATGGAGCAGACGTATTGAAGGCTTTATCAGATACCAAGACAACAAGATGTGGAAGTCTATCACCAATGGCTCTTATAAGCCAAAGGTTGTAGCACCGGCTGGAAATGGTGTTATGATAGAAAAGGCAGTTGAAGATTTTTCTGATGAAGACTACAAAAGGCTGGATTGTCACACCCTCAAAATCCACGTGCGGAGTTTTACCGCGAGGCGTGTGAACAAACCAGGATCACATTCACTAGTTACTTAGAACGACACTATATGCCACATTTAAAATAAACCAAACAAAGTTCAAATTTTAAAACCATGCGGAAGCGTTTAGTAAAGAAAACAAACCCAAAATATAAAAATGCATAATTTGGCAAAACACGCGTCAACCAATAATTTAAAATCCATAAATGAAAACCAACAATTATGTCTTTAAAATAGAGTCTTAGAATGCATGCTGGACCCGTGTTGTGCTCCAAATGGCAAGCTGAGTTAACGACCTGAGAATAGCATACTAAAATATCAACACAATGGTTGGTGAGTTCAAGAGTTTGCATTTATCATAAACAATAACATTTGCATAACATAAGAAGTTTATAGAAATAGATAGCTAGTCTATGTTCACAAGTAATTACAACAGTGACTTCGCGATCGAAGATGACTGTGTTGGGTTTGTTGCCTCCCGTCACGACTTACCAGGTCGTGATGAATGTTTGTGTTTAGGACAATATTGAACCAGTTTGACCTCGAGTGGCACAGGTGGGGCTTGTCAAACCCAGTAGTACTACCCAAGATTCCCTGCTAGTTACCATTATTAACGATCCGAAAGTGTGAGGACTTTCCATGATATTAAGCACTATGTTAAAACATACATAACTTATAATAATAATAAAATAGCGTTTGAGTACAAGTATGCTACCTCCCCTAGAAGAAGGTTTATAAAATAAAGGGGCATGAACTCACCTGGTGTGCAAAGATAATGACAAAAGAGAACGGATGATAGGTGCAAAGACAACCCTTCAAAGGTTACCTAGAACACACAAGTACATAAGTACGTGTACACAGAGAAACTTAATAATCCTAGGTTAACCTAGTTGACACGTTTTACCCGTTGGTGACATATTAGTTGAAGTATCGTTTAATCATGCAAAACAACTTAACATACAAGAATATCATACAAATTATCCACGTGTATCACATCATCAACCCAAGTTCTACCTAGGTCATCATGCAACATTAGATCATTATACACTCATGCAAATCTCAAACAACCAACATGTTCAACACAATATATATATACATCACAACTGTTAGTTCATACGTGAAGTCTAATCATGCACTACATGCCATGTGAAGCCACTCATGACTTCACATCCTAAACCCTGCCAATCCTACTAAGTAGGGGCCTCAGATTCGCACGCGTGTATGACAATCATAATCACATTACCAACATACACAGTGACAATCAATTGCAATCCCAATCATGATCTCCTAATCACTAACTACCACTCATCACCATGTATGATCACCAAAAATTCCTTACATGATCAACCAAGCACCCATATAACCCAATTATCACATTCCATCACATTAAACATCATCAACAATCATTCTAACATGATCTTAACATCATAAGCATGCCCAAATCACCATATTTAAAGTTCTACACAAATAAAGTTTCCCTTTTGGGAAGGTGACACCCAAAAGTGATCTAGCATCCAAGTCAATCATAATTTCATCAATTTTATACCTAATAAAGTTCATAACATTCATTCTAACATGTTAATCATCACCAAATCATCAAAATTCCCAATCATCATATATAAAAGTTTCTTCTTTTAGTAAGTTATGATCAACACCTCAAATTCATGGATTTTCTTGCACAATTCAATTAAACTAACATTCAAGCATTGTATCTAACATCATAATATCATCAAATCATGAATTCAAGAACAAAAGTTTCCTCTAAAGGCAATGTATGAACTAGATGATCAATCCATAGATTTCTTGCACAATCAATATAATCTAGCATTCATACAACCTAAGTAACATCATATTAACATCTAACAATCATCAATTTCATGTTTTCATCACCAATTTCGGACCTAGGTTTCATCAAGATCAAAACTATAAAAAAGTTGATGAAATCTAACCTTTAAACGTGTAGAAAACATGAATTATACTTGCTAACACCTTGCAACCATTTGGAACCAATCAAAATCGACTTGTTTGTGCTTGTTCTTGCTCAATTTCGAAAATAATGAAGGGTTTAGGGCTGTTTGTGGCCGAAATTGGGTTGTGGGAGGCTAGGGTTGGGATTTTTCAACTTAACATAAATAGATTTTTGCATATAAATCCCCTTTTAACCAACTTTTGTAAAAGTTAATCTCTTTAGCATTTTTTTAACAATTTTAACTACAAATTAAGTATTATTTTTCAATAATCATAATCATAAACATTTACAATAAGTCACACCACACCTGGAATATATATATATATATATATATATATATATATATATATATATATATATATATATATATATATATATATAATACGTTGTCACGTTATCGCGTAAAATTTACAAAATAAATATTTAAAATTCTATAAATTCATGAATCACATAATAACAACTAATAATCAACATTATTAATTAGATTACTATTGTTTATCATAGATTATTATTATTAAGTCACCAACGTTCAACGACAACTAGTGTGTGCTCCCGACACGTGTATGCAAGACCTAGCGGAACTAACGGAGTTTGGTAACGGAAAATTACTTGATGTCACATTATCCCCATGTTGAAAGAATTTTCGTCCCGAAAATTGCGTTACATGGTTGTGCTACATCCCTGGTTTACTGCATTGGCATAACGAAATCGAGTGAGTTATCACATGGATATCGACAGCAAAGCTATGACTGTTCTGATGACTGACATACCCAACTCCATCATGGTGGGTTTTGAGCATTGTCAGTCAGCCAAAGAACTGTTTGAGGCCTTGACCCAGATGTATTCCAGCTCCAATGACTCCAAGAAAAATTCACTGAAGCAACAATTTGAAAATTTCACTTATATTGCTGAAGAGACCCTTAGCCAGCAATACTTCAGGTATATGGATCTTATTTCCCCCCTTCAGCCTGTAGGAATCAGTCTTGAGTTGAGACATCTCTCAAGAAAATTCATGAGTGCACTCCTAAATGAGTGCACGTTCTACTGTGTCTCTATCAAGTGGACAGAAAACATGAACTCCCTTACCATGACTGAACTATATGGCATCCTTGATGGATACCGTGTAGAGATGGAGAACAAGAGAGGCCACCAGGTGAGTAGAACCTCAAGTTATTCTGCTAGCAATGCTTTAATGGTTGCTGAAGGCTCAAGAACTCCCCAACCTCAGTAGTACCTGACTTATTCCCAGCAGCCATCCTGTTCTTCTGGGCCTTATATCATATTCCCTAAGACTCCAAGGTCTCAACAAGCTCAACCAAGTCCCTTCCAGGACAGTTGTGCTTTTTGTCTCAGGAAATAAACATTCTAGTGATTTTCAATTCTGTTTTAATGATTAGAATGTTTTAGCCCAAATGATGTGGAATATAAGGACATTGTCCAACAAATGGCTTTGTTAACTTACAGGGCAAAGAATTTCTTTAAAAGAACCGGAAGGCAATTTCCCCAAAACCCAACTAACATCAAGTTTGGGTTTGACAAGACAAAGGCCAAGTGTTACAACTGTAACCAGCTAGGCCACTTTGCTAGGGAATGCAAGGCTCCCAAATCCAACCCGGGAGCCACTCAAGCCTCCACACATCCCACAACACCTAAAGCCACTAGGAAGTCAACTGAATAACACACAGCTGCTGTTGGTCAAAAAGTTGACTGGAGCTTCATGGTGTAGGATGTGACTCATGCTCAAGCGTTGATGGCTGGAACTGATGACAGCAAGGTATTTGAACACCTCTGTACTCCAGCCTACATTACTAAAGTTAAAATGTATCAGGAGTATAATATGGAAATTAAATCTGATATTAAGTCTTTAAAAATCCTAAAATCTGATTTTAAAAGGGCTCAATCTGACTATCGAAAGAAAATTTAGAGAAAATTATGTCCTCTCTAAAACATGAACATACCAACTATAGGACTCAAATCAAAGATTTAATCTGCAAATTGACTGAGGCTCAAGCCCATCTAGTAATAGTTGAGGCTCAAGCCACGAAGCATGTTATTTCTGAGCAAAACTTCCAAGCCATTCTTGCATCATCCTCCCACTCAAAGATTTGTTATCAAAACAAAGGTGGGTTGGGAACCAATGAAATTGCTCCACCACACTCTTATGAGTCCATTAGACAACCAAGATGTGGGACTCAAGAGCAACAGGTTCCAACTGCTAACCCACAACCCCATAAGTTGAAGAATGATGCAACTATGGAGACCATCACAGGGAAGGACCAGGTAAATCATCCCACTTCCACTAATGATGATAACCCTAACCACCAAAGCCATAAGAAATAGAGCTAAGGCGGCCAGAAAAACTACCAAGAAAGTAGCTGAATCCAAGCTGAAGATAGACCCAAAACAAAAGGGTGTGTTTATTTCAGCCAGATTCCAAGTGGTTGGAAATTCTGATCTTAGAAAGGAGTGTAGTACCAGCACTCATGTCCTACCAAAGGATCAGAAGTTAAAAGGAAAGACTGTTGATGAAGACAAGAAGTGAAAGAAACAACAGTCCTCATATTCCCAAAAAGTTAACATTGCATGCATAATATGTGGTCTGCAAAACCATATGGCTAAAGATTGTTACTACAATCCTGCAAGAACACATTATACAAATAATGTTAAGAGAGAAGGAGTCAAGGAGGGTTTGACATTTGGACCTTATCACATGGTTCAAGTGATGAGAGAAGGAAAGCTTGTTTCCGAAACAAAGTTTCTTTTGGAAGAAACTCATTCTTCCGAAGGGAAAATAGCTTTGGAAGTTCAGCCAAAGAAAAATCAAAAGAAAAAAAGAGCTCCTATGAAACCTTCCGAAAAGAAGACTGCTTCGGAAGAAAAGGTTGTAAAAGCTTCTTCCGAAAAGAAAGAAGATTCGGAAGAATGCAATGCTGCTTAAGCTTCAACAAGCTCATCTACACTGATCAGCCAAGGGATGGAATGGAAGATCAAACAAGATGCTGCAGCCCAAACCTCTTCTTCACAGACATCTATTGAACCCTCTCACGTACACTTTGGTTCAATTATGTCATCCTTATTGGAAGAGCCCAAGACCAGCAAGGCTTGGGATTCCAATCATAACTAACCATTCACCTTATGTGCAGGGACATCCACACGACAAGAATAACAACGTGTGGATTGTAGACAGTGGATGCTCCAGGCACATGACTGGGAACATATGTTTTCTTCAACAATTTCAACATTTTGATAGAGGTCCTGTTCAATCTGGAGGTGAGACCGGAGGATACATTCTAGGCAGAGGAAGTGTATCCAATGGCAAGTTAACGGTCGACAAAGTAAACTTTGTCAAAAAGCTTGAACATAATCTTTTAAGTGTTTCTCAATTCTGTGATCAAAAGCACCAAATGCTTTTCACAAAACATGAGTGCATTATCCCCTAACCCGGGATGATAATTCCTTAAGTATTGGTGTTTCTTAGATCTCCCAGGAAAAAGGATATGTACAAGTTGGATATGAACAATGCTTTCCTATTGGGTGAAGTATCATGCTTTCTTTCCAAAGCTGATGGTGATGAGTAAACTCTATGGCATAAACGTATGTGTCATGTCAATTTTAAAACCATGAACTAATTGATTAAAAATAACTTGGTACATGGTGTGCCTAAAAAGGAATTTTTCTGTAAAGACAACTGTGTTGCATGTCTTAAAGGAAAGTAACGTAGGGTGTCTCACAAATCCAAAGAAGTTAACTACATCACCATTCCGTTACACTTATTGCACATGGATCTATTTGGTCCCACAAGTATAATGAGCATTGGAAGGAAATCATACTGTGCAGGACCGTTTAAGGGCTTTAAACACAATTACAACACAACAACACAATGAGGAGATTAACTAAACTCTAATCAAACAGTGAACTGGATAACCAAAAGTGATACAAAGAACACAAGTAAAGCAAGAGACAGAACAAGAGAGTATAGGTTTCAAGGAGGCAGTATATTGCTTTCTCAAGTTCTTTTACAAGTGTTACAAGGCATAAAGAAAAGATACAAGAACTTGAAATACTTATACTACAACCTACAGCCGGCTATACTTTGAAAACCAGCTGGATACAATTGACTAGACACTAACAAAATCAATTGTAGGATCAAAAGGCATATCTGCCTTTTGACCTTGTGACTATGACATGCCATAGCTCACATCCTTATACAATACAAAAAGGATAAAGTACATAAAGTGGAAAGTTGAAGACTCAAGACCTCAATGTACAGTTACCAAAAGCAAGGCCCTTTTCACCAACTCATGTAAGTTGGTGACTTTACAGAGATGCAGCGGAAAAGATGCTTTATGGAACAGTACATCAGATAAAGCATGTGTACTAAAAGTCTTCGGAAGAAATCTGTCTTCATAGGTTGAAGCTTCGGAAGAGTTTGTCTTTGAAGCTTCGGAAGACTTCATGTTTGGCTTCGGAAGATATTGGTCTTGGCTTCGGAAGATTTTACACTTAGAGTATTTTCTAATGCTTTGTGTAAAACTTCCGAAGCATTCTTCACTTCAGTACTTAGTGCATGTTGCTGAGACACTTAGGCTGTTTTGGGTTGCATCAGACTTCAGGAATCCTTACAAATTCCCCCTAGGCTGATGCTACCAAAACACTTAGAAGATCTTCAAATGTTGGTAGTCTTCAGTACAATCAGGACCATTCCTTTCTTCATGAGATGGTCAGGATCATCAAGACTTTCATAGTATCTTCTCATCTCAAAGAGATCATGCAGAGGTAAGTTGATTATGTCTTGCCATGAGTAGACATTCTCAACACCTTGATCTCTGATAACAGTCCATCTTTCTGGATTAGTAGAGTAAGTCCAGGATAAGATGGGTGTCTCACTAGTAGAGGAGCCACTTGAATAGGAGTTGATTGGGCTGCCTCATCATGCACTTCCTCAGGTTGATCTGATTCAGCCTGAGGTGCAGAGGTAGATGACTTTGGCTTCTTCTTCTTAGTCTTTGGTTTAGAAGCCATCCTCTTCTTCCTCTTGGATGTCTTTAACTGAGAAGACTGGTCTGCAGCACCATGTTGATCATCAGTGTCTTTCTCAGTTGGGTGTTCCTCCCTCACAGGTTCAGAAGGAGAGGGAGTTTGACCCTGCCTAGGATCAGAAGATGAAGCTTGCTGAGGCTCAGCTGGAGGTGCTGGTTGAGGTGTCTCTGGTTGTTCAAACTTGACCTCCACTTCAGGTGGGACTTGACTTGGAAGAGAGTGCAAGTCAATAAGTTCTCCACTTTTAATCTTCTGCTTGATCACCCTAATATGCTCATCCATAGTGGATAGAGACATGGGGCCAAGTCTCCTTCCGGAGAATCCATACAGCTTCAAGAAGCTCACCATTCTTTGTCTGTCAGCAGACTTCTTTGCATTCTTTTGAATGATGGCCCTTGACTTTGCAGCTTCTTCCCTTAGCTTCCTTTTAGTTGTCTTTCTTTCCTTGACTAACTCAAGCTCAAGTTGCTTTAGATACTCGAACTCAATGAAGTCATAGGACAAGGGAAGAAGTGCATCTGCCTGATAGAAGCCTGTGGCACTCAGGTAGTTGATCATCTTGATCCTATCTTCTTCTTTATCTACCTGAGGTTCTTGTGGAGCCACATCTTCCTGTGCAGGACTTTCTTGAACTGGTGAGAGAGTAGGAGCATGCTTGTAAAGTCTTTTCTGTCTCTTCTCCTCTTTGAGTTGGAGAAGTATCATTGCATCCTCTTTCTCCTTCAACTCTCTTGACACTTCCCTGTCAGCCAGTTCATTTAACTCTTCTAAGGGGAGGGAGATGATTTCATCAATGTCATAGTTCCTGGTCTGTAAGTAGGTAATCCTGACTGCCCTTAACTCATCATCTTGAGTATTTGGTCTGGGAGCAGCCCTGATTGCAGCTTGCATGAAGCTAGATGACCCAGTGGAACTTTCTCCCCTTAGTCTCCTTTTCCTCTCTCTCTCTCTTCCTCCTCAATTTCCTCAGGAGTCATTATCCTTTTCCCTTTGTCACCAACAGACCTTTGTGACTCAGGGTGGATTGAGGCTTGGCCTTCATTGCTTGGAGTAGCTTCCATGCTCTGGCCAGAGAGAGGCTGAGAAACACCTTCACCAGCAGGTGTCTCAGATGGAGTTTGGACCTCAGCAGCAGTTGTTGATGATGAGACAGGGGTCTCAGGTTCTGTCACTGGGCCTTCAGTCAAGGTTTCCCCTATGAAACTAATCTTAGGGTCCACCTCAACATCCAGTTGACCGATGACATTGCCTGATTCCCTAAGTCTCCTTCTTAGAGTAAACTCTGCAAGGATCCTGTCTTGGATTCTTTGAGCCAGCCTGTCAGCTTGTCTTGAATTGCTTGGATTGACAAGTGGCAAGTTGACTAAATCCAGTCTTTCATAAAAGCTCAGGCTTTGGAATTGAAAAACTTCTTGTTGGCCTTGAACTCTTTGAAGTATAAGGCTCTCCTGTCATCATCATACCTCCACCTTATGATGTGATTGCCAGTTCCTAGTGGTGGAGATGAGACAGCCCTTGGTATACCTTCCTCAAAGAGACTCCTGATGAGAGAGTCTATAGAGTCCACATTAATGTGAACTTGAGGAAGTTGCTGAGAATGCACAACAGCAAGTGAGGATGGTGAGTCCTCTATGTCCATTCTCTCTGAAGAACTCCCAGGTTCTGTGGTTGTAACAACTTTCTCCCCCTTTTTGGTAGCATCACCCACTTGCATAGGTGAGCTGGAGGATAAGTCAATCACTTCCACAGGTTCTTGTGTTCCTGGTTGAGCTCTCCTTAAAGGTCTCCCAGCTAGTTTTTCCTGCAGATATGAAATCTGGAGTTGCTGATCATTGACCCTGTTTTGCAGGGTAGTCACCTGAGATTCCAAGTGACTAACCTTAGAGACTAAATAGGTGCATGTTTTTGACAGTTTTTGCACCTTTAGTCTCAAATTCCCCTCATCTTCATCAGAAGATTCATTGGGGGATGAGATGATTGGACCAAAGTCCTCTCTCTCACCACCAGCTTGAGTTTCTTGGCTGCTGGTTTTCCTCTGCTCACTGGCAGCCTCAGTTGAGATGCCAATGGGCTGAGTTGCCATGGTTGAGGTCTTAATGATGTAATCACTTTCAAAAGTGAGAGCCTCTTCCATATGGACATCCTGAACAGGTTCAGAAGTGTCCACCTCAGTAATAGGTGACTGATGGGGATAGACTGAGGAGAGTCAGAGGTACTCATCTCTCTTTGAGTAGGGAGGAGAAGAGAGACTCACTGAATCCTAAGTCTTCATCAGTGTAAAAGGATAGGTTGGGAATTGGTTGGTTGAGATCCAAAGGCTGGGGATGGTAGCTGTCCCCTGAAGGTTGTCCACTTGAGTGTTGAGACTCAGAGTGAAGGCTTAAGGTTGTTGGGCTATTGAGCTCATCAGGGTGAGCTTGAGGAACCTCAGCCCTGATAGGTGAAGTAATGGGAGTGGTTTGCTCCTCAGGAGAAGTGGGAGCTCTAGTGTCCACTTCTTCCTGTAAGGTTGAGTATTTGGGGGCCTGCACAGACTCAATAGCCTGAGCAGGGGTTCGTTTGGATTTTCTTTGGTAGGTGAGGGTGATTTCTGGTCTTTTTAATGGTAAGGACAAAAGAGGTGTGGGTTCAACACTAGCTTGTGTTGCTAGGTTGTCACCTTGAGCAATGAGCTCTAACATTTTTGGGACTAGGGCTGTTTCTACCCTAGAGAAGCCTACAGTTGGCTTCTTCATTATTTTAAAGATGCCGGGCTTCATCTGTCCCAATTTAAGAATATTACCTGTTTCCCTCAACTGTGAGCCCAGTTCACAGTTGAGAATGTGTTGAACATATCTAGGAAACATGTAATACTCTAAGGAGTCTAAGTTTGCAAGTAAATTAGTATAAACAAATTGTGAATACCTGAACTTGACCCCCTGAACCATTCCATGAACTATAAAGGAGAGATCCTCAGGAATCTGGTCCCATCCACCATGCTTGTTTGACAAGCTGTGGATAACCACATGGAGCAGGAATTTCCATTGGGATGAGACCTTCCCTTTCCTAAAGGTCTTTACAGAGAAATCTCCCTCATAGCCCATCTGCTCAAAAGAATGATTAACAGCTTCTTTTGGGAAGGACACCTCACCTTCTTCATCATCCAGCTGTAGATGTTGGTTAATGATGGCCGGAGTGATGAAGATTGTCCTCCCTTGCACTGTGGCAGACAGTGCCTTCTCCCCATCCATAATGACCTCTTGGCAGGTCTTCCAGAATTCAAGCAAGTGATCCTCATATAGAGTAGGATCAATGGTCAGGGAGGTGAAATAGTTTGACAGAGTCAAGAATTGGCAAATCTCTGAGAAACTTGCATCTTTCTCAGAGCTTAACAGAGCAACTTGATTATGTTGCCTGTGTAGTTGCATGGAGAAATCAGGGTTGTTTCTGCGGTTAAGGTTGGCCATTTCAGAAGCTTAAGGGTGAAGAAAGGTAGAAAGCAAAGGCGGTTTAGAGAATTAGGTTAGAGAAACAGTAGAATTGAGGAAGATAGTGGGAAAGAGGGGGAACCGTTGGGTATTTATATGAAAAGGGATTTGAACCAAAGTTAATGAAAGGATAAACTTTGAAATCCGAAAGTCGGTCCCACCTCTGAAAAGGTAGTTTACTTTTGCTCAAAAAGTAGTTTTCTTGGAATTCGAAAAGCTTCCGAAGTTTATTTGTCTTCGGAAGTTTTGATTGAAAAAGCTTCCGAAGCTAAAATGGCTTCGGAAGATTTTCCTGAGAGTCTTGAAGATTTATGCTTCGGAAGAGAAATAAACCCTTGAATGCTTTGTATAGAAATAAACAAAGCTTCCGAAGGTTAATTTTGCTTCGGAAGAAAAGGTCTTTAAAATAAATAAGTGTCTGAGATAAGAATTTTAAGCTTCGGAAGATGAATTTGACTTCTTCCGAAGGTAAAATCTCTTAGACAGTTATGTATTTTGAAGACATGTTTTTCTTCCGAAGATAAAATTTTATCTTCCGAAGTATCAAAATTTTCAAGAATCTAAGGAAAGTCTTCAAAAAGAATTTTACATCCAAAGAAAACATGAGCTTATGAAAGTGATGAACTAGACAACTTAGGACACACATATTTTAAGAAGAAATAATTAGAATTAGTTTTAATAAAAAGTCTACTCAAAGTTAATCATCCCAATAGCTGATATCAGATACTTAAATCTCTGTTCATCAAAAGCTTTTGTGAACAGATCAGCATATTGTTCATCTGTATGAACTTTGACTAGTTTAATTAATCCTTTTTCATAGTTATCTCTTATTAAATGATACCTGATGTTGATGTGTTTGGTCCTTGAGTGCTGCACAGGGTTCTCAGTGATAGAGATAGCACTATTGTTGTCTATGTGGATAGGAGTCTCTTTGAAGTTAAATCCATAGTCCAGCATCTGATTTTGAATCCAAAGCACTTGAGCACAGCAGCTTGCAGCAGCAATGTATTCAGCCTCAGCAGTTGATGCAGACACACAGGATTGTTTCTTGCATTGCCATGAGACCACCCTTCCACCAAGGAATTGACATCCCCCAGATGTAGACTTTGCAGTCATATTGCAACCACCATAATCACTATCTGTATAGGCATACAGATTGAAATTTGGATTCTTTGGATACCATAGACCAAGTGTTGAAGCACCTTTGAGGTATCTTAAAATCCTTTTCACAGTGATTAAGTGAGACATCTTAGGGTTGGCTTGATATCTTGCACAAATACATGTAGCAAACATGATATCAGGCCTGCTAGCTGTAAGATACATAAGAGACCCAATCATAGCCCTGTATAAGTGTTCATCTACACACTCCCCCTCAAGATCTGGACCAAGGGAGTGGTTTCTGGCTATGGGTGTCTTAGCAATCTTACAATCAGTCATGTTGAACCTCTTGAGTATGTCTTGAACATACTTTGACTGACTTATGAAGATGCCATCTTCAACCTGCTTCACTTGAATTCCCAGAAAGAAGTTGAGTTCTCCCATTGAACTCATCTCAAATCTGTCTTTCATCAGCTTCTCAAAGTCTTTGCAGAGCTTTGGATTAGTTGAACCAAAGATGATGTCATCAACATATACTTGAACCAGCAATAAGTCATTTCCCTGTCCTTTGATGAAGAGAGTTCCATCTATAGTACCTCTTCTGTATCCATGCTTACAGAGATACTCAGATAGTGTCTCATACCACTTCCTGGGTGCCTGATGCAGCCCATAAAGAGCTTTGTCAAGCTTGCAGACATAATCAGGATGATCAGGGTCTACAAAACCAGGTGGCTGTTTGACATAAACCTCCTCATCAATCACTCCATATAAGAAAGCACACTTTACATCAAGTTGGTAGACCTTGAAGTTCTTGGATGCAGCAAATGCCAGGAATATCCTAACAGCTTCTAGTCTTGCTACAGGAGCAAAGACATCAGTGTAGTCAATCCCTTCTTCTTGTGTGTATCCTTGAACAACTAGTCTTGCCTTGTTCTTGATGATGATTCCTCTATCATCCTTCTTGTTTCTAAAAACCCATTTGGTTCCAATGGTAGTCTTCCCATGAGGAAGAGGACAAAGGTTCCAAACTTTCTGCCTTTTGAATTGAAGCAGCTCTTGTTGCATAGCTTCAACCCAACTTCCATCCTTTAGAGCTTCATCAACTTTCTTGGGCTCTATCTGAGATAAGAAACAAGAGTGAAGACAAACATTTGCTTCATGGGTTTGTCCTCTTGTTCTTACCCCTGTGACAACATCTCCAATGATGTTTGTGGTGGGGTGAGACTTGTGGATCCTTAGCTGAGGGATCACAGCAAGTTGTTGAGAAAGATCTAAATTTGAGAAATTTAAATCTGGTCTGGAAGATTCACCCTCCACATTATCACACTTATCAAGATTAACTTGATCCAATGAGTGTGAGACATCATTGATGTTGTCATCTATGGTATGGTTATTAGCATCAAGAAATTCCTGATCACTATCACCATCACCATTGTTGTCTTCTACAAGTGAGGTGTCTTTATCTGGTTGAGAGGCCTCTGAGCTGGAATTTGAAGGCATGCCAGATGTATCAGCTGAATTTGTCATTGTTGTGCTGATAGAAACCTCATTTGCTGAAGTAGTTCCAACTGGAGCTGAAGATGTATGAGTTGAAGGTCTTCCTAGCTCAAATCTTGGATCAGGATCACCTGTATTTAGATTTTCTGCAGATCCTGAAACATGCTCACAAGATTTGTTAAAACAGTTGGTAACTAAATCAAGATCAAACAGCCAATCCGGACCAGAACCAGCCACACAAGGAGTGTGCTCATTGAAAGTCACATTGGCTGACTCCTCAACAATTCTAGTTCTGAGATTGTATACTCTATAAGCTTTAGCTTGAGAAGAGTATCCAATGAAATGTCCATCATCTGATTTCTCAGCAAACTTGGCAATTTGATCTTTGGTATTCAAGATGGTGCAGGGACATCCAAATGACCTGAGAAAACCAATGAAAGGTTTCCTCTTGTGCCAAAGTTCATAAGGAGTCTTACCATGTGTCTTAACTACTAAAACTCTGTTTTGCACATAGCAAGCAGTATTAACTGCCTCTGCCCAGAAGGTGATAGGCAGTTTAGAGTCAGACAACATAGTTCTTGCAGCTTCAATAAGTGTCCTGTTTCTCCTCTCAGCAACTCCGTTTTGCTGAGGAGTCCTGGGAGCACTATATTGTCTTGTAATACCTTTTTCATCACAAAATGTATCAAGGATTTGGTTCTTGAATTCAGTTCCTTGATCACATCTTATGGTTTTGACCTTGTGATCACATTGATTCTCAACTTTTAAGATGAAATTCTTCAGAATCTCAGGGGTTTCATCCTTAGTTCTAAGGAAGAAGACCCAAGTGAATCTTGTAAAATCATCTGTGATCACCAGACAGTAAGAGGTCCTTCCTAAACTCATTACACTGGTGGGGCCAAAGAGATCCATATGTAACAAGTGTAGGGGAGTAGTGATGGAGTTCTTTTCCTTAGGCTTGTGAGATACCTTGTGTTGCTTCCCTTTCAGGCATGCAACACAATGATCATCACTTGTAAACTCTTTCTTTGGCATTCCAGTTACCAGATCATGTTTAATTAATTTATTCATGTTCTTAAAGTTTACATGGCACATTCTTTTATGCCATAGGAAAGACTCATCACTATTTGCTTTAGATAGAAAGCATGAAACTTCTCCAGAGGGAGATGTTTCTTGCAAATCCATCTTGTACATGTTCCCTTTCCTGGGGGCTCTGAGCAGGATATGCTCATGAGGAATGACCACACCAGGCTTGAGAACAATGCACTCATGCTCAGTAAAGAGCATGTTATGACTCTGATCACAAAATTGGGATACACTCAGAAGATTGTACCCAAGCTCCTTAACAAAGTTTACCTTCTCAATGCTGAGCTTACCATTTGTGACCTTGCCCCTTCCAGAAATGTAACCACCTTCATCTCCTCCAAAAGCAACTGGTCCTCCATCAATTCTCTCAAAATTATGGAGTAGAGACCTATTGCCTGTCATGTGCCTGGAACAGCCACTGTCAATTATCCAGACATTCCTGTTTGTCTTGAGCTGTTCCTGCACAAAGAAAATGATTAGTTACATTTGGAAACCCAAGCCTTACTTGTCTTGGGCTCATTAATAGTAATAGAAGGTAATGCAACAGTAATAGATCCTATGGTTGTACTATGGGGATCTTCAGCTGTTGTTGATGGAGAAACCTCAGTCATTTGGTCTTTCTTAGACTTCCACACCACCTTTGGAGTCTTGGACTTGACCTTCAAAACCTTAGAAGCTTTTGGAACTTCACAAGTTTTGATGACTGATCCTTCGGAAGAATCTACAGTCACTGCAGCAGACTTCAGTGCTTCGGAAGAACTCCTTTCTTCCGAGACCAACTTTGCTTCCGAAGGTAATTTTCCATTTACCTTCTTCTTTGATTTGGAGCTTCCGAAGGAAACAGACTTTCCTTCCGAAGCTTGAGACTTCTTGAGACTCTTTGAAGTCTTTGTTTTAGTCATGTGGACAGTACTTTTGGATTGTATGGGCAATCCTTAGCAATGTGAGAAGTACTTTCACACATAACACACAACATTTTCTTCTTCAAAGAAGTCTCCCTTTGAGAGCAAGACTGCTTTGGTCACATCCCTTCCCCACCTTCATCTTGGTAGATGCTGAGACAGTTCCTTTGGGCTGTGAACTGTTCTTGGAGTTTGATGGTCCAGGCTGTGCAGCAGTGGTACACAGCAGTCAGTCTTCTTCTTGACACTGAGATGATTTGAACAAGAACCATGACTCTTAGCTGAGGAGTCTTGGTTGATGTCTTCAGTCCTTACTACTTTGAAACCTGCGGAGATAAAACTTGTTTCTGCTTAGCATCAAAAGTAGCCTTGATTTCTTGAGCCTTCTTTGCTTTCCTTTTGCTCTTCCTGATCAAGTTCTTTCTTTTGGACTTGGTCATCACAGTTGATTTCTTCTCCTCAGAAGGATAGTGGCCCTTGGAAGAATCCTCTTCTTCACTCTTCTCAGAGGAATTCTTCACTATCACTTCTTCATCATCCTCACTTACAGGATCTATGAGAGGAAGCTCATCTTCACAAGTTCCACACCTAGGAGATCTTACAGACAAGATTGTGTGTGGAGGAGCTATCTCATTTGATCCCAGTCCCTGTCTATTTTGATAACAAACCTTGTTGTGTAGGGATGAGGATATCATGTTCTTGAAGGTCTCTTCTTCAAGAACACTCTTCTCTGCCTTGGCTTTGCTGATCACAAGCTCAGCCTGGCACTCAGTTAACTTAGTGATGAGATCTTGGATCTGAGTTCTAAAATCTGTATGTTCATGTTTTAGTACTGAAATGGTTTTCTCCAAGTCCTTATCTTTAACTTGTAATCATTTTCAGACTTTCTAAAATCAGATTTTAATATGTTTAATGACTCAAGATCAGATCTCATCTCTAGGTTGTAGGACTTGTATCTATTTACTTTAGCAATGCATTCAGGGGAGCAAAGATGTTCCAATACCTTGGCTTCATCATGGTCAGCCATCAGTGCTTGGTTTGGAGAAGCATCCTCCACCTGAAAACTCCAGTCAAAGCCTCCCTCTTCAACAGCAACAGCAGCATGTTGCTTTGTCTTCTCAGCCTGAGGAGCTTTGTCAGTAAAGTTTGGTCTGGGTTGTGTTTGGCCCCCATTTGCTTTAGGTGCCTTACACTCCCTAGCAAAGTGACCCATAAGGTTACAGTTGTAACACTTAACTTTGCTTTTATCCAGCCCAAACTTACTACTGGTAGCATTGCTTGGAAATCTTCTTCCTGTCCTCTTGTAGAACTTCTTGGCTCTGTGAGTGAGAAGAGCCATCTGCTGAACTATTCCATGTATTCCAGGTCATCTGGATGGATACAGTCCAGGTCTTCAAGAGTGAAGAGATAATTCCCACAGCTTTCATCTGCAGACACAAAGGCTTGAGAAGAACTTGTCTCTTGGAATGGGCTTCCTTGAGTAAAGTTCTCCCTTGGTGTCTCCGGGAAGGTGATGAAAGGACCCTTTTGTGAGTTGTCAGGGTAGCATATGAGATGATGCTGGGGTTCTATGCTGTCCCTTTCAACCACATGAAGGGCTGAACCCATTTGATTGTCGGAGTTGCCAGATGAACCTTGCATGTTCATCTCCATCTGGTATCCACTGAGAATCCCATACAACTCTGTAAGAGTAAGAGTCTTAAGATTCTCAGTCCTCTTGATTACCACACAATAGTGTGTCCATTGCCTAGGAAGTGAGGACATGAACTTCCTTACAATGTCCCTGTTCTCAAGAGGAACTCCTCCATCCACTAGGGTATCCACAATCTCAACATACCTGAAGTATTGTTGGGTCATGGTCTCACCTGCTTTGAAGGTGAAATTCTCAAACTGCTGCTTCAGAAGATCTTTCTTGTTCTCCTTGGCTTCAGAGGAGCCTTCATACATCAGCTTCAGTGCATCCCACAGCTGTTTGGCTGTCTTGCACTTCTTAAAACCTCTGTATACAGAGTTTGGGAGAGCAGTCTGAAGAGCAGTCATGGCCTTCCTGTCAATCTCTACTCTTTTTCTATCTTCATCTGAGTAGTTGGCCACATCTTTAGGAATCATACCAGCACCAGTAGCAGAGGGAGTGCTGGGTATGAAAGGTCCATTCTCAACAGATTCCCACATTCTTGAATCAAGAGACCTGATGAAGCCTTCCATCCTCATGCACCAGGTGTCAAAATCATCAAGAGTGATCAGTGGGGATTTGTTCATGGTTCCAGTCTCCATATCAGTCTTTGAGATGGAAGCCATTTGAAGAGTTTAGCTTTTGTGTGTGTGAGAGATCTTAAGATGGTTAGATCTTATATCAAGAGCCTGGAAAGCTCTGATACCAATTGCAGGACCGTTTAAGGGCTTTAAACACAATTACAACACAACAACACAATGAGGAGATTAACTAAACTCTAATCAAACAGTGAACTGGATAACCAAAAGTGATACAAAGAACACAAGTAAAGCAAGAGACAGAACAAGAGAGTATAGGTTTCAAGGAGGCAGTATATTGCTTTCTCAAGTTCTTTTACAAGTGTTACAAGGCATAAAGAAAAGATACAAGAACTTGAAATACTTATACTACAACCTACAGCCGGCTATACTTTGAAAGCCAGCTGGATACAATTGACTAGACACTAACAAAATCAATTGTAGGATCAAAAGGCATATCTGCCTTTTGACCTTGTGACTATGACATGCCATAGCTCACATCCTTATACAATACAAAAAGGATAAAGTACATAAAGTGGAAAGTTGAAGACTCAAGACCTCAATGTACAGTTACCAAAAGCAAGGCCCTTTTCACCAACTCATGTAAGTTGGTGACTTTACAGAGATGCAGCGAAAAAGATGCTTTATGGAACAGTACATCAGATAAAGCATGTGTACTAAAAGTCTTCGGAAGAAATCTGTCTTCATAGGTTGAAGCTTCGGAAGACTTTGTCTTTGAAGCTTTGGAAGACTTCATGTTTGGCTTCGGAAGATATTTGTCTTGGCTTCGGAAGATTTTACACTTAGAGTATTTTCTAATGCTTTGTGTAAAACTTCCGAAGCATTCTTCACTTCAGTACTTAGTGCATGTTGCTGAGACACTTAGGCTGTTTTGGGTTGCATCAGACTTCAGGAATCCTTACATACTGCCTTGTGATTGTTGATGATTTTACTAGATTTACATGGGTATTCTTTCTAAGAACTAAAGATGAAACAGCTGAAACTTTAAAGTCTTGTATCCTAAAATAGAAAATCAAATTGATTACAAGGTTAAGATAATTAGGAGTGATCAAGGGACTGAGTTTAAGAATCAAGTTCTTGACTCATTTTGTAACTCAAAATGGTTTGCCAAACAATATAATGCACCTAGAACTCCTCAACAAAATGGTGTTGCTGAGAGGAGAAATAGGACACTTATTGAGGCTGCTCAAACTATGTTAGTTAATTCAAAGCTACCTCTAACATTCTGGGCAGAGGCAGTTAGCACTGCATGCTATGTGCAGAACAGAGTTCTTGTAGTTAATCCACATGGAAACCCCTTATGAGTTATGGAACAAGAGGCCACCATTCATTGGCTTTCATAGGTCCTTTGGCAGCAGGTGTACCATACTTAACACAAAGGACAATTTGGTAAAATTTGTTGAAAAGTCGGATGATGCTATCTTTGTTAGATATTCCTCTACCTCTATCGCTTATAGAGTGTATAACATTAAAAATCAACAATTTGAGGAATTATCCAACATTATTGTCAATGAGCACACTCCTTATGTTAGGGGGAACGGACCCGATCATATTTTTGATTTAGAATTGTTTCCAACTATTCTAAACCTTCTTGTGAGAATGTTTCAGTTGGAACAGGTACTCAAAGTGATTCTGATGATGACCAGCTATTTGAGTTACCCAGATTTCTTCCAAGTTCTACAAGAGTTGCTGAAAATCAAGCTCCCATGATTGGTAGATCTGATAGCATAACTATCTTAGGAACTAGTGGAGCTTCAACAAGTTGTCAAAAAAGTGAGCCTCAAAACTCATCTGGTGACAAAGAACAACACCAAGTTGATGGAAGTAGTATTTTGAAGGAACAGTCAACTGTTAATGCTGCTCCACAGCCAACTGATATTGATGATGTTTCTCTTTCATTCAATCAGTCCTCAGTGAATGAATGTGAAACATCAACTGGGCCAAGTGTTCAAAGCCCTGAGCAAAACTTTTCCAATTTGGATCTATCCATACAACTAGATATGATCCCTAGGCTTAGGATTCACAACACTCATCCAGTTGAGAACATCATTGGAGATGTCTCTGAAGGTATGAGAACAAGGGGACAAACTCACAATGGAAATGTTTGCTTGTACTCATGCTTCCTATCTCATATGGAACCCAAGAAGGTAGAAGAAGCCTTGAAAGATAGTAGCTGGGTTGAATCGATGCAAGAAGAATTGCTTCAATTTAAGAGACAAAAGGTTTGGATCCTATGCCCACTACCATCTGGTCAAATACCAATAGGCACAAAATGGGTATTCAGGAACAAGAGAGATGATAGAGGCATAATTATTAAGAACAAGGCAAGACTAGTAGTTCAAGGATACACTCAGGAAGAGGGAATTGATTACACTGATGTCTTTGCACTTGTTACAAGACTTGAGGCAGTGAGGATCTTCCTAGCTTATGTGACATCCAAGAATTTTACTGTCTACCAGCTTGAAGTTAAGTGTGCCTTTCTATATGGGGATATAGATAGGGAAGTTTAGGTGTGCCCCCCTCCAAGATTTGAAGATCCACAGCACCCCAACTACGTGTGCAAATTGGATAAAGCTCTCTACGGGCTGCACCAAGCACCTAGGCTGTGGTATGAGACATTGTCTCAGTTTCTCCTGAAGAATGGTTATACAAGAGGTACCATTGACAAGACTTTGTTCATAAGAAAGTCTAGTAAAGACATTTTGCTCGTACAAGTCTATGTTGATGACATCATATTTGGTTCCTCAAATGACCAAATGTGCAAAGACTTTGAGAGTATCATGAAGAAGAAATTTGAGATGAGTTCCATTGGAAAATGGACTTTTTCTTTGGAATTCAGGTGAAGCAAATGAAAGATGGGTTCTTTATCAATCAATCTAAATATGTTAATGACATTTTAGAAAGATTTAATATGAAAGATTGTAAGCCAATAAAGACTCCCATACCCAGAAATCACAATCTTTGTCTCGACTCTGAGGGGGAGGATACTGATCCACATCAGTATAAGGAAATTATTGGGTCTCTAATGTATCTCAAAGCAAGTAGACCTGATATTATGTTTGCAACTTGTATCTGTGCAAGATATCAGGCTGCTCCAAAGGTGTCTCACCTAGTTGTTGCCAAGAGAACACTTAGATACCTCAAAGGAGCACCTAAACTAGGTCTCTGGTATCCAAAGAACACCAACTTCAATCTTTATGGCTACACTGATAGTGACTTTGGTGCATGTCATATTAACAAGAAATCCACATCAGGAGGATGTCAATTTCTTGGTGGAAGGATCATCTCATGGCAATGCAAGAAGCAATCATGTGTCTCAACATCTACCGCTGAAGCTGAATACATTACTGTTGCTAGTTGTTGTGCTCAGCTGCTGTGGATTCAAAATTAGATGATAGACTATGGATTCAACTTCACGAGCACTCCTATCCACATTGACAACAAGAGTGCTATCTCCATTACAGAAAATCCAGTCAAGCACTCCAATACAAAGCACATAGACATCAAGTATCATTTCATTAGAGATATTCATGAGTAAAATCTAATTAAACTAGTCAAAGTTTATTCAAATGAACAATATGCTTATTTGTTTACAACTATTGGGATGATAACATTGATTAGTATATCTCATTTGAAAATCTTTTCAAAATGTGTCTTGTTTTGTCAAAAACAATCTAAGCTTTGTTACAAAAATATTTCTTCATAAATTTGTTAAGTATGAGTTCTTCCGAAGAGAAATTAACCCTCGAAAGATATCCTATTTATCTTCCGAAGGGAAATTGCTTCAAGGTAATTTTATATTCCAAAGAGTTTTTAGTCTCGAAAAATATTTGATGTTATATCAAATCTATTTCCGAAGCTTGAAAACTTCTTCACTTGTAAGACCTTCTTACTCTCGGAAGTAAATTTCTCCTAGGATAAAATTTACCTTTGGAAGTAAGATTGGCTCAAATATCATCGGAAGAGCCTTTACTCTTGAAAGAAAGCTTTACTGTGTAACGGAAATCTTTTGGGTCCCATTCTGTAAAAAGGTAAAGATTTTATTAATGATGTCGGGATATTTTCAATGGTTTTAACCTTACCGCCTTTGTCACATCATACCCCAAACCATCACTTCACCTTATCCATCTGCCACTATCATCCATTTAAATACTTTCGACTCACTTCCTTAATCTTTTTACCGATTTCACTGTCCTAAGTTTCCTTCATCTTCAATTTACCCAACTTCTATCTCATTTCCTCTGTTCTTTCCAACAATGGCACTAAACCCTCAACACAACCAAGCCGCACTCCTTGACTCTTCCAAGGATGCTGACTTCTCAGAAATCATCCACTTCCTTACCCAATCCACCTACTACATTGCCCTGACTCTTAACCCCATCATTTACTCGAACCAAATGGTAGAATTTTGGGGAAATGGTCAGATTGAAACCCTGAACAGAGTTAGGGTTATTAGGTCGAGCATTTGTGGTCAGGAATTGATCATATCAGAACAAACCATCAGGGAGCACCTAGAGCTTCATAATGAGGGTTCTCCTACGGAATTCCCAAAATCAGACCTAGATGACACATATACCCAGATGGGATATGGCGGTGATGTGAGCAGGTCAACTGTATACAAGTTCAACTTCTCCTTTAACTGGAAGTTCCTGCTTCACATAGTTCTTCATTGTTTGTCAAATAAGTTCGTGGGATGGGATCAAATTCCTAATGAACTAGGATGCCTAGTTCACGGGTTGGTAAAAGGCCTCAGGTTCAACTATTCATAGTTTGTGCTGACCAATCACATGGGGAACCTTCAAAGGTAAACATTTTATATGTATCCCAGGTTCATTTAGCACATGATCAAATGTGAGCTGGATCAGAGTAGGCTTGTCTATGCAGCTGCGCTACCTGTTCCTCACATGAGGTCGGCCATCTTCAAGGTGTTGAAGAGGGTGTCCACCAACTTTACTGGAAGACACACTGAGTCTCTTTCAGGTATGATTGAGCCAATGGCTCCTTGTGACATCCCTGTGAACCCCACGGGTGATGAACCCACACCAAAAATAACCACCATAATGCCAAATCTCCCTTCCCACCCTATCAAATTTACATATCAAAGACAATCCAAGTGAACCCTTATTCGATCTCCTCTGATTGAGCAAGTCCCCCATGTTCAATCCAAAAAGGCTTGAGTGGAAACATGGGCTCCCACTCAGTTTAAGGTCCCACCTTCCTTCATAATAGACCTTAATATAGGTATTGAGTCTCCTCAGTCTCAATCCAATGAGCCCCAAACCCAAGCTAAAAACCCTCAGAATGAGTCTCTATACTCTCCTGAGCAGCCAAAAAGGGGCAGCCCTATCATAAGCTCAATGCCATTAGACATTGATCACAGTCCCGGGTCATTAGGTATAACTTTTATATCTTTCACTGGCCTTTTTATAAGTACTGATGAAGATATCATGTCTCTTTAAGGCTATGATGTTGATCCCCAACACCTATCTAAGGATCAACTGAGCCTAGAGAGATCACTGATTTCTAGCCCCCATCAGCAAATCCAAACTGAGGTGAGTCCCACTGGTGTGGACAAGACTCATGTAGATTTAGCTGCCACAACTGAAGGTGCCTTAATAGAACCTCAGGACAATGGTAACATCTCTGAGACTGAATCTATAGCGGCCATGCCTTTTGATGACTCTGAAAGAGACATAATTAATCAAGGAAAACCAGGGCGCCAAGAAACCACAACTGGTGGTGAGGATGAACATACTAGTTATGTTACCTCATCTCCCCATGATTCTTCTAAAGAAGATGAGGGAAGAATGTAACTCACAATAAGAGATCTACTTTCTAAAGTCTCAAACCTTGAATTCATGGTTAAGACTTTAGAGGATAGGTCTGCCACTCAGCAACTTGAAATCGAAAATCTCAAGGCCAAACTAGCTCAGAAACAGACTAAGAGCTCTGTTAGGCATGTACCAATTCAAGTATCTTTGACTTCTTCTAGCCCATCAAGCTCTCAAAATGATGCTACCAAAAAGGGGGAGAAAGTTCATAGACAAACACATGTGGAGCAACAAAGTTTAGCTCTTTCTACAATTTCTACAAGATATCCAGCTCAGCAATCAACTGCCTTTCCTGAGCCTCCTCCCATCATCCTTCAAATTGACCCAAGGATGCTCATAGATTTAAATAGGTTCCTAACCAGGTTCCTAATGGGCTCATCTCTTGAACAACCGAGTCCAGATGTTGTTGTGGCATACTTTGGAGCTGAAGAGTTCCAAAGGATGAATGCACCATCTACCACTGTCAAAGGAGTTGGTCAACCTAAGGTCCACATTGAACCTAAGATTGAATTCAAAGGGGATATAGAGACTGATGGCCCAGCAACTGAAACAGTTGGGACAGATATTGCAATCCCACACACTTCCGAAGCTGAGGTCAAAGCTGTGGAAGAAGTATCTCAAACTTCCGAAGCTAAGATCCAAGCTCCGAAAGGACTATTTTCTATATGATGATCTAATTATCATAGATGCAATCCTTGAACTGGCATCCAAGGTAAATAGTGAAGACTTTTTCAGATTCCCTCTCACTCAAACACCATCATCTCCACAAGCTCAAGTCACCACCCAACCAGAAACCTCTACACAAGAACCTCCAAAGTCTCAAGCTTTCGAAGACATTAAAGGTAAAAGGAAGTTGACTGCGGAAGAACTGATAGAGGAAGAAAGTTTGGAAAAGCTAAGAAGAAAAGGTAGACTCCCCACTAGGAAGCTACTAGCTGCAAGTAGCAAAGCAGTTGTAGCCAACCAGGAGGCTATCAACAATCAAATAAGGGTAGAGATCATTTACAGACTTATCAATCTGGGAGCTGCTAGTGAAGATATGCTCCTCCTACCACTTGAGGAGTTGGTTGAGTTAGAAAAGGCAACCCTGATAAGGAAAGAACAAGAAGAAGCAGCAAGGTTGGCCTTAGAGAAGGAAGAGAAGAAGAAGAAAGAGGAAGTTGAGCAACAGCTTAGGAATGAAAGGGTAGCTTTTCTAAGCTCTAGGGGATTCCCTCTTGAGGAACTGGCTCCTCATGACAACGACACGATCTTGTGGCTTTTCAACAAAGAACAAGATCAAATGAACAAAGAAAGAAAGAGGGCTTCCAAAGAAAAGCTTAAGGAAAAGAAGAAGAAAGAGGAAGAAGCTTAACTTACAGCTGTCAAGAAGATGGGTGATAAAGCTTGGATGAAAGATTATCTCAGGGCCCATGGCTTCTCTGGTAGGCAGGTTGGTCCCATGTCTGAGAAGACCCTACACCGACATGTCAGTGACATCAAAGCTGACATTCGCTCAGAAAGAAGGAAAGAGATGTACATAAGAGTACAGGGAAGAGTTCTAAACCAACACCACAACCACAACCTCAACCTGAACCAATCCCTTTCCCTTTCCCCATCAAAACCGAGCTAACCACTAAGCCATACACTCCTAAACCCACATCATCAACCATACCCGCTTTCTCACCCATTCAATCACAACAACCACCACCATTACCCATCCTCAAACCTAAAACACTCCCCAGAACCCAACCATTACCTACCAAACAGCCACCCAAGTCATCCTCCCAACCATCCAAACCTCTTTCTTTAGAAGAATTCAAGGAGATCAAGAGGAAGCTCATCAACTGCATCACTCTAAGCGATATCTCTTGTGAGGAGGGATCCATCAAACTAACCTTCATTGATGGCTCATCATATTCCCTCACAAGAGAAAAATTCCTTGATCTGCCTAGGGGAACACTGGACCAGGCTTTGAAACTCTTGGCAACCAACTCCGACTCCCTTAGGGAAGAAGAGAAGATGTCGAGAAGAAAACTGGTGACTTTACGGGATACTAGGAAGGGAGACAAGTTACCATCTCAACCTCTCGTTCCGAGGAAGAAAATAGTCCAGTGGAGGTTCGAAGACTCTTCTCATAACTTTGTTGTGGAAAGAGAGAATGATGAAATCAACAAGCTGAATGCCTCTTCTCTGTTACACTTAAGCAAATTTGATAATGCTGAGTTAGCAGAGAAACCATTTTTTAATCCCTCCAACTCTAAGGTAGCTGCTCACATCAGGAATCATCTGAGTGGCCTTCATCTGGCTGAGCAGACTGCAAGAGCCAAGATTGAAGAAGGGTTGAAGCTGAGAGAGAAGGAAGAAAAAAAAGGGTCAACCACCAAAGGAAAGGCTTTCTTACAAATAGTTGAAGGCCCTGAATTGGAACCTATAGTTTGATGGGAATATGACTATAATTCCCGTCAACTAACTCCCCTCAAAGGGCCACAACAAAGGGTACATATCATTCAAAGTGACAAACTGGATCTCCTATCTATGAATGATTTGTACAAACTTCTCAGTACCACATCTGGAAAGAACAAGGAGACAGATAAGTATTTTCTCTCCTTGGTGCTGAAAGTTTTGAGAAGTAGGAACAAGTGAAGTTTTGGTAGCATCAGCCTAGGGGAGTTTGTTGGATCAAGTAAGGTTGGTGCAACCAAAAAAAACACTTAAACAATTTTGGTGCAACTGATACAGAACTTTCGAAAGCAAATGCAGAACTTCCAAAGGAAAATGCTAAGCTTATGAGACAAAGTCTTCCTTCTTCCGAGATTCAACACTTAGAAGAATCCAAGACAATGACTTCCGAAGCATGAAGTCCTAAAGAAGCCTCGAAAGAAGAAGCCTCTTCCAAAGTATTATTGGCTTTGGAATAACTTGTTCTTCCGAAGCCAGTTAACCTTCGGAAGAACTTACTATGAACCAGTGGACATAAGCCCATGTAGTTGACCATACTTTATTCCATTGTTCATTCCTTACAGTTATAACAGTTACCAACTTTAGTTGGTGACAAAAGGTAAGTCATGGACATGTAATGACTACCAAATCTTAGATAGTAGTTTATCTAAGATACCTTACTTCTAGAAATGTAGTATTTGTCTAGTTGTAAGTTCCAGCTGGTATCAAAGTATATCCGGCTGTAGATAATAGTATATATAGTTTCTCATTGTGACTCATTTAACATGCTTGTAAGAGTCTTGTAATACTTTGAGTTGAGAAGTAATATATAAAAGTATCTTGAAAAACATTCTCTTGTGTTTTGTTTACTTTACTTAGTATATCATTATCAACTCTTAGAGGATTCCGCATCATTAATCCGAGTGTGACTTAGTAAGTTTGAGAGACTACAACTGTGTTGAGTGACTTAACCCAATCCTGCAAATACTTTGGTTATTTTGGTTGCATCATCCTTTCTATAAACGTTACAAACTCCCCCTAGGTTGATGCTACCAAAACAGAGAAGTTCTTTAGCAGTTGATAGTTCTCATTAGGATCAAGACCATTCGCTTCTTCATCATTTGGTCAGGATCCTTCAGACTCTCATAATTTCCTCTCATGTCATGGATTAGCAGCAAAAGTCCAAGACAATATGAGTCTTCCAAATGCAAGAGGCTCTACTTGAGATGGAGTTGGTTGAGCAACCTTTTGTTGTACTTCCTCAGGATGCTCTAACTCATCTTGAGGTTTGGAGGTGGATGCTTTTGGCTTCTTCTTTAAAACACTCTTCAAAGCCATCCTTTTCTTCCTCTTCAGAGTCTTTGACAGAGAGGGCTGGTCTTGAGTACCAGGTTATTCAGTTGTGCCTCTCTCAGTTGGATCCTCTTCTATCACAAGTCCAGAAGAAGAGGGAGCAGGACCCTGCTATGGAATAGAAGATAAGGTTGGTTATTGGATCTAGAAAGGCTGATGCAACCAAAACCAAATCACTTATACTATTTTTAGGTGCACCTAATAAAGGACTTCCAAAGCTAAGTATGGAACTTCCGAAGGAAATGGAGTTCTTCCGAAGACAAAGTGCAAGATCATCTTCCGCAGGAAAACTCCAACTTCC
Organism: Flaveria ramosissima; assembly: GCA_025215565.1. Lineage (NCBI taxonomy): Eukaryota > Viridiplantae > Streptophyta > Magnoliopsida > Asterales > Asteraceae > Flaveria > Flaveria ramosissima. The sequence continues at coordinate 9,456,860 of CM046045.1, forward strand.
GAAGACAAAGTATTCACTTCTGAAGTTCAAGACTTAGAAGAAAAGATAAGAAGTCAACTTCCGAAGTATGAAAATATGAAGAAGTCCTCAAGCCTCGGAAGAAGTAGCCTCTTCCGAAATATAAGTGGCTTCGGAAGAACTTGTTCTTCCGAAGCCAACTAACCTTCGGAAGACACTACTATGAATCAGTGGACATAAGTATGGTCTCTCTGACACTCCGTTGCAGACCTCTGATATACTGCATGGCATTTTCTCAAAAGCCATGTAGTTGACCATACTTTATTCCACTGTTCACCTTTATCAGTTAGTACAGTTGCCAACTTTAGTTGGTGACAAAAGGTAAGTCATGGACATGTCATGACTACCATATCTTAGATAATACTTTATCTAAGATACCTTAACTTTAGCATTGTAGTATATGCTTTAGTCGTAGGTTTACAACTGGTATCAAAGTATATCCGGCTGTAGGATCTAGTATATATAGTTTCTGATTGTAACTCATGTAATATGCTTCTAAGAGTCTTGTAATACTTTGAGTTGAGAAGTAATATATACAAGTACCTTGAAAATTATTTCTTTGTATTCTTTGCTACTTAATATATTATTATCAACTCTTAGAAGAGATTCTACTTCATCTGATTCGAGTGTGTTACAAGTGAGTTTGAGATAAAACTAAGTGTTTAAGTGACAAAACTGATCCTGCAATTGGTACCAGAGCTTTTTAGGCTCTTGATTGTGAGATCTTACCATCCAAATCATCCTGTTTTTCACTCCTCCTTACACCACACTCAAAATGGCCCTCAACAAGCCTGAAGTAGAGATGGGGACGATGACCAAAGCACCCATCATCACCCTGAAAACTTTAGATCATGGAGCAGACGCATGGAAGGCTTCATCAGGTATCAAGACAGCAAGATATGGCAATCTATTCTCAATGGTCTGTACAAACCAAAGGTGGCAGCACTAGGTGGAAACGGTGCCATGATAGAGAAAGCCGTTAAAGACTACTCTGATGAGGACTGGAAGAAGCTGGACATTGACAGCAATGCCATGACGGTTCTAATGACTGTATTACCCAACTCCGTCATGGTAGGTTTTGAGCATTGCAAGTCAGCCAGAGAACCGCTTGATGCACTTTCTCATATGTACTCCAGCTCCAATGACTCCAAGAAGGACTCCCTGAAGCAGTAGATCGAGAACTTCACCTATATTGCTGGAGAGACCCTCAACCAGCTATACTTCAGGTACATGGATCTTATTTCCTCCCTTCAGTCTGTAGGAATTGCCCTTGAAATAAGAGATCTCACACGAAAGTTCATGAGTGCACTCCCTAATGAGTGGACGTTCTACTGTGTCTCTATCAAGAGTACAAAAAATCTGAACACCCTCACCATGACTAAACTTTATGGCATCCTTGATGGATACCGTTTAGAGATGGAGAGCAAGAGAGGCCATCAGACAAGCAGACCCTTGAGTCTTCCTGCTATCAACGCTTTAATGGTTGCTGAAGGCTCAGGACCCCCGCCCCCCCCAACCTCAACAGTACCTCACATACACCCAGCAGCCATCCTGTTCTTCTGGGCCATACATTACATTCCCTGAGACTCCAAGGTCTCAACAGGCTCAGCAAAGTTCTTTTCTGGACAGCTGTGCCTTTGTCTCAAGAAATGGGCACTCTAGTGACTATCAGTACTGCTTTGATGTGGAATATCTGGACATAGTCCAACAAATGGCTCTGTTAACCTATAGAGCAAACAAGTTCTTCAAGAGAACTGGAAGGCAATTTCCCCAGAACCCAACCAACAGCAAATTTGGGTTTGACGAGACCAAGGCCAAATGTTACAACTGTAACCAACTTGGTCACTTTGCAAGGGAATGAAAGGCTCCCAAGTCAAATTCGGTAACCCCACAGGCATCCACACATCCTTCTACACCAAAGGCCACTGGATTTAATATCCAATTTGTCTGAGGCTCAAGCCCAGCTTGTCACAGCTGAGGCTCAAGCCAGGAAGTATGCTATTTCTGAGCAAAACTTCCAAGCCATTCTTGCATCATCCTCTCACTTAAAACTTTGTTACCAAAACAAAAGTGGGTTGGGAACCAATGAAATCGCTCTACCACATTCTTATGAGTCTATAAGATAACCGAGGTGCGGTACTGAAGAGCAAGAGGTTCCATCTCCTGACCCACCTTCTCATGAGTCAAAGAGTGATGCAACCATGGAGACCATCACAGGGAAGAACCAGGTAATTTTACCCACTCCTACTGGTGAAGATCAACCCCTGACCACCAAAGCTAGAAGAAGCAGAGCTAAGGCAGCCAAAAAAGTTGTTAAGAAAATGGCTGAGTCAAAGCTGAAGATAGACCCAAAGCAAAAGGGTGTATTCATCTCAGCTGGATTTCAGGTGGTAGGTAACTCTGATTTAGGAAAGGGGTGTAGTACCAGCACTTATGTCCTACCAAAGGATCAGAAGTTAAAGGGAGAGGTTATTGATGAAGAGAAAACAAACAAGAAACAACAATCCTCAAGTTCCCAGAAGATTTACATTGCATGCATAATGTGTGGTCTGCAAAACCACATGGCCAAACATTGTTACTACAATCTTGCTAGCACACATTATGCAAATAATGTTAAAAGAGAAGGAGTCATGGAAGGTTTCTCATTTGGACCTTATCAAATGGTTCAAGTGATGAAAAAGGGAAAGCTTGTTTCCGTAGCAAGGTTGCTTTCAGAAGAAAGTCTTTCTTCCGAAGGGAAAATGGCTTCGGAAGTTAAAGCTGTCAAGACTCAAAAGAACAAAAGAGTCCCCTTGAAACCATCCTAGAAGAAGACTGCTTCAGAAGAAAAGGTGGTGAAGGCTTCTTCCGAAAAGAAAGAAGCTTCGGAAGAATGCCAAGCTGCAAAAGCTTCAACAAGCTCATCCTCCATGATCAACCAAGGGATGGAATGGAAGATCAAGGAAGATGTTGCAACCCAAACCTCTTCTTCAAAGACATCCATTGAACCCCCATGCATAAATTTTAGTTCAATTATGTCCCTATCATTGGAAGAACCCAAGACCAACAAGGCTTGTGTTTCCAATCAAAATTAATCATCTCATCTTATATGTAGGGACATCCATATGACAAAAATAACAATGTATGGATTGTGGATAGTTGATGCTCCAGGCACATGACAGGGAACAGACCTCTCCTTCAACAATTCCAACATTTTGATGGAGGTCCTGTCCAGTTTGGAGGTGAGGCCGGAGGATATATTTCTGGCAGAGGAAGTATATCCAACGTAAAATTAAAAGTTGACAAACTTCACTTTGTCAAACAGCTTGAACACAACTTGTTAAGTGTTTCTCAGTTTTGTGATCAAAAGCATCAAATGCTCTTCATAAAACATGAGTGCATTATCCTCAAACCCAAGATGACAATTCCTCAGGAATTGATGCTTCTTAGATCTCCCAGGAAAGGTGATATGTACAAGCTTGATATGAACAATGCTTCCCCAATGGGTGGAGTATCATGCTTTCTTTCCAAAGCTGATGGTGATGAGTCAACACTATAGCATAAACGAATATGCCATGTGAATTTATAAACAATGAATAAATTGGCTAAAAATAACTTGGTACATGGTTTGCCTAAAAAGGAATTTTTCTGCAAAGATAACTGTGTTGCATGCCTGAAAGGGAAGCAAAACAGGGCATCTCATAAATCCAAAGTTGTTAACTCTATCACCACTCCATTACACTTATTGCACATGGATCTATTTGGTACCACAAGTATAATGAGCATTGGAAGGAAATCATATTGCCTTATGATTGTTGATGATTTTACAAGATTTACATGGGTATTCTTTTTAAGAACTAAAGATGAAACTGTTGAAACTTTGAAATCTTTTATTCTTAAAATAGAAAATCAAATTGTTCACAAGGTTAAAATAATTAGAAGTGATCAAGGGACTGAGTTTAAGAACCAAGTTCTTGACTCATTCTGTAACTCAAAAAGGATTGCCAGACAATATAGTGCTCCTAGAACTCCTCAACAAGATGGTGTTGCTGAGAGGAGGAAGAGGACACTTATTGAGGCTGCTCAGACCATGTTAGCTGATTCAATGTTGCCTCTAACTTTTTGGGCAGAGGCAGTCAGCACTACATGCTATGTGTAGAACAGAGTTCTTGTAGTTAAGCCACATGGAAAAACCCCTTATGAGCTATGGAACAAGAGGCCATCGTTCATTGGCTTTCTAAGGTCCTTTGGCAGCAAGTGTACCATACTTAACACAAAAGACAATTTAGCAAAATTTGCTGAAAAGTTGGATGATGTTATCTTTGTTGGATATTCCTCTAACTCTAAAGCTTATAGAGTTTATAACATCAAAAATCAACAATTTGAGGAATCTTCTAACATTGTAGTCAATGAGCACACTCTTTGTGTTAGGGGGAATGGCCCTGATCATATCTTTGATTTAGAATTGTTTCCAAACTACAATAAACATTCTTGTGAGAATGTTTCAGCTGGAACAGGTGCTGAAAGTGACTCTGATGAAGATCAACTGTTTGAGCTTCCCATGCCTATTCCAAGTTCTCCAAGAGCTGCAACAAACCAAGCTCCCACTATTGGAAGATCTGACAGTATGACTATCTCAAGGGACAGTGGAGCTTTAACCAGTGATTCACCTGTTGACCCTCAAGCCTCATCAGGTGACACTGCATAACACCAAGCTGATGGAAGTAGCATCTTGAAGGAACAGGCAACTGTTAATGTTGTTTCACAGCCAACAAATGATGATGATGTTTCTTATTCATTCAACCAGTCCTCATTGAATGAGTTTGAAAGAGCAGCTGGACCAAGTGTTCAAGCTCCTAGGAAAAATATGTCCAATCTGGATCTATCTTTACAATTGGAGGTAATTCCTAGACTTAGGATTCACAACACTCATCTAGCTAAAAACATCATAAGGGATGTCTCTGAAGGTGTGAGAACACGAGGACAAACTCACAATGGGAATGTCTGCTTGTACTCATGCAAGAGAAGATGCTTCAATTCAAGAGACAAAAAGTTTGGAACCTATGTCCACTACCATCTGGTCAAGTACCTATAGGCACAAAATGGGTTTTCAGAAACAAGAGAGATGATAGAGGCTTGATCATCAAAAACAAGGCAAGACTGGTGGTTCAAGGATACACTCAAAAGGAAGGAATTGATTATATTGATGTCTTTGCACCTGTTACAAGACTTGAGGCAGTTAGGATCTTCCTTGCTTATACTGCATCCAAGAATTTTACTGTCTACCAGCTTGATGTCAAGTGTGCCTTTCTATATGGGGATTTAGATAGCGAAGTCTATGTATGACAGCCTCAAGGATTTGAAGATCCACAGCACCCCAACTATGTGTGCAAATTGGATAAAACTTTACATGGGCTGCACCAAGCACCAAGGCTGTGGAATGAGACATTGTCTTAGTTTCTCCTGAAGAATGGTTACACTAGAGGTACCATTGACAAGACTCTTTTCATAAGGAAGTCTGGAAAGGACATTTTGCTCGTTCAAGTCTATGTTGCTGACCTCATATTTGGTTTCTCAAAAGACCAAATGTGTAAAGACTTTGAGAGCATTATGAAGAAGAAGTTTGAGATGAGTTCCATAGGAAAAATGGACTTTTTCCTTGGAATTCAGGTGAAGCAAATGAGGGAAGGGTTTTTCATCAATCAATCTAAGTATGTTAATGACATCTTAGAAAGATTTGATATAAAAGATTTTAAACCAGCCAAAACATCTATACCCAGACCCATTATCTCTATCTGACTCTAAGGGGGAGGATACTGATCAACATCAGCATAGGGCAATTATTGGTTCTCTGATGTATCTCACAGCAAGTAGACCTGATATCATGTTTGCAACTTATATTTGTGCAGGATATCAGGCTGCTCCAAAGGTGTCTCACCTAGTTGCTGCCAAAAGAATCCTCAGATACCTCAAAGGAGCACCTAAACTAGGTCTCTGGTATCCAAGGAACAGTAATTTCAATCTCTATGGCTACTCTGACAGTGACTATGGTGGCTGCAATATCAACAAGAAATCAACATTAGGTGGATGTCAATTTCTTGGTGGAAAGATAATCTCATGGCAATGCAAGAAGCAATCCTGTGTTTCAACATCTACTACTGAAGCTAAATACATTGTTGCTGCTAGTTGTTATGCTCAACTGCTGTGGATTCAGAACCAGATGATTGATTACGGATTCAACTTCTTGAGCACTCCTATCCACATTGACAACAATAGTGCTTTCTCCATTACTGAAAATCCGGTGAAGCACTCCAAGACAAAGCACATTGATATTAGGTATCATTTCATTAAAGATATTCATGAGAAAAATCTGATTAAACTAATCAAAGTTGACTCAAATGAACAATATGCTAACTTGTTCACCAAAGCTTTTGATGAACAAAGATTCAAGTATCTCACTACAGCTATTGGGATGATAAACATTGATTAGTCTATCTCATTTGAAAACCTTTTTAATGTGTAAAGTCTTGTGTCAAAACAATCTAAGCCCTGTTACAAAAGGTCGTTCTCTGAAATTTCACTAAGTATAAATTCTTCCGAAGAGGAATTAACCCTCGGAAGATGTTTTACATATCTTCCGAAGCAAAATTCCTCCCAGGAAAATCTTCCTCTCGGAAGAGTTTTTAGTCTTGGAAGAAGCGATTGATCACATATCAGATCTACTTCCGAAGCCTATAAAACTCTCCATTCGGAAGACAATTTTTACTCTCGGAAGTAAGAACTTTACCTTCGGAAGTAAAATTACCTTCAAAAAAAGATTACCTTCAGAAATGCTTTATACTCAGAAGAAAGACTTTACTGTGTAACAGAAATCTTTTGGGCCCCACTCTGTAAAAAGTAAAGATTTTGTTAATGATGTCGGATTATTTAAATGGACTAAACCTTACCGCCCCTGTCACATCATCCACTAAACCATCCTGTCACCTTATCCAAACCCCCTAAACCGCCATTTCACCCATTTAAATAACCCTGACTAATCACTTTCATCTTTTTACCAAATTTACTGCCCTAAAAGCTTTCTTCGTCCCCAATTCACCCAATTCCGAACTTATCTTCCTGCAACTTTCTCAAATGGCACTTAACCCTCAGCACAACCAAGTCGCACTCCTTGATTCTTCAAGGGATGTTGATTTCTCTAATATCATTTCCATTCTTATCCAATCGTCTTATTACACTGCTCTGACTGTTAACCCTACCGTTTTACTCAAATCACATGGCTGAATTTTGGGCCAATGGTCAGATTGAAACCCTAAACGGGGTTCGGGTAATAAGGTCGAGCATTTGTGGCCAGGAGTTGATCATTTCCGAACAACTCATCAGGGAGCATTTGGAGCTTCATGATGAGGGCACTCCTACAGAGTTTCCCAAGACAGATTTAGACAACACCTATATTCAAATGGGATATGGTGGAGATGTAAGCAGGTCTACAGTCTACAAGTTTAACTTCTCCTACAACTGGAAGTTCTTGCTGCATGTTGTTCTCTATTGCTTGTCAAACATATCTGGGGGATGGGATCAAATCCCATATGAACTAGTGTGCCTAGTTCATGGATTGGTGAGAAGCCTCCGCTTTAATTATTCAAGGTTTGTGCTGACTAATCTTATGGGGAACCTCCAGCGGGACACATTCTTCATGTATCCCAGGTTCCTTCAGCACATAATCAACTGTGAGCTGGACTAGAGTTAGCTTGTGTGTGTAGCTGCTTTGACTGTCCCTCAAATGAGGCGGACCACCTTCAAGATTTTGAAGAAAGTGTCCACCAATTTCACTAGAAGACACACTGCTCTTCTTCCAGGTATGATTGAGCCAATGGCTCCTGGTGACATTCCTGTTAACCCCATAGGTGATGAACCCACACCAGCAACTACCCTCACATTGCTAAATCTACCTTCTCACCCCATCACTATCACATACCAAAGACGCCCGAAACGAACCCTTGTTCAATCTACTCTGATTGAACAAGCTCCTCCTATTCAATCCAAGAAGACTAGAGTGGAACAATGGGCTCCCATTCAGTTTGAGGTCTCACCATCCTTCACAATTGACCTCAGTATGGGTTTTGAGTCTCCTCAGTCTCAAACCCATGAACCTAAAACCCAAACTGTAAACCCTCAGGGTGAGTCTTTATACTCCCCTGAGCAGCCAAAAAAGGACAGCCCCACCATAGGCTCAATGCCAATAGACATTGACCAAGGTCCCGGATCATTAGGCTTAACCTTTATATCCTTTACTGACCTATTAATAGGAACAGATGAGGAGATTATGTCTCTTCAGGGAAATGAAGTTGATCCACAACACCTTCTCAAGGATCAACAGAGCCTAGAGAGACCTCTTATCTCCAGCCCCCATCAGCAAGCCATAACTGAGGTGAGTCCCACTGGTGTGGAGGGGACTCATGTAGATTCAGCTACCACTATTGAAGGAACCTCAATGGACCTTCAGAATAACATCAGTGAGACTGAATCTATGGCAACCATGCCATTTGATGACTCTAAAAGAGACATCACTGGGCAAGGGAAACCAGGGTGCCAATAAACCACATCTGGTGGTGAGGATGAACATACTAGGTATGTTACCTCATCTCCCTATGATTCTTCAAAAGAAGATAAGGGAAGACTACAACTCACCATTCAAGACCTACTTTCGAAAGTCTCAAACTTTGAATCTAAGGTTAGGAATTTAGAGGATAGGTCTGCGACTCAGCAACTTGAGATTGAAAATCTCAAGGCCAAACTAGCTGAGAAATAGATTGAGAGGTATGTTAGGCATGTACAAATTCAGGTCTCATTGACCTCTTCCTCTAGCTCATCAAGCTCTCAAGATGATGCTACCAAAAAAGGGGAGAGTGTTCAGGGATAAAGACAAGAGGAACCATAGAGTCAAGCTATCACTTCCTTAAGTTCAAGATACCCCATTCAACAAGCTTCAGATTTTCCTGAGCCTCCTCCAGTTGTAATTCAAATGGACCAAAGGATGCTCCAAGATCTCAACAGGTTCTTCAACAAGTTTCTGATGGAATCTTTTATTGAACAGCCAAGTCCTGACCTGTCTATGATTTACTTTGGAGCTCAAGAGCTTCAGAGGTTAAATGCACCTTCTACTACTGTCGAGGGAGTTGGTCAACCTAAGGTCCAAGTGGAACCTGAGATTAATTTCGAAGGGGAAACAAGGACTGATGGTCCAGCAACTGAGATAGTTGGGACAGAGAGTGCATTCTCACAGACTTCTGAAGCACAAGTCAAAGCCTCGGAAGAACAACTTCAATCTTCCGAAGCTGAGATTGTAGCTGTGGAAGGACTATTCTCCTTATCCGATGATCTAGAAGTCACAGATGCAATCCTAGAACTTGAATTTGAGGTTAATAGGGAGGATTTTCTCACCCAACCCCTAGCTCAAACATCATCATTGACTCCAGCTCCCATTACCACCACTCAACCTGAAACTTCCATCCAAGAATCCCCAAAGTCTAGCACTTCCGAAGATGTCAAAGGAAAAAAGGAAGATGACTGAGGAAGAGCTTCAGGAGGAAGCAAGGTTAGAGAAGAGAAAAGGTAGACTCCCAACTAGGAAGTTGCTAGCTGCAAGTAGCAAAGCAGCTGCAGCCAACCAGGAGGCTATCAACAACAGAAGAAGAATGGAAATCATTGACAGGCTTGTCAAGTTAGGAGATGTTAATGCAGATGTACTCCTGCTACCATTAGAGGAGTTAGTAGAGTTAGAAAAGGCAACTTTGCTGCAAATTCAGCAAAAGAAAGAAGCAGCAAGGTTAGCCTTGGAGGAAGAGAAAGAGAGAGAGAAAAGAGAGGCTGATCAGCAGCTAAGGAGGGAAAGGATAGCTTTCCTAACCTCCAGAGGTTTCTCTCTAGAAGAACTATCTCCACATGACAATGAAACGATCTTATGGCTCTTCAACAAAGAGCAAGATCAAATGGAGAATGAGAGAAAGAAAGCTGCTAAGGAGAAGCTGAGGATGATGAAAAAGAAGGAAAAAGAAGCAGGACTCGCTGCTGCCAGAAAGATAGGTGATAAAGCCTGGATGAAGGACTATCTACGGGCTCATGGCTTCTCTAGAAGGTAGGTGGGTCCTATGTCTGAGAAGACTCTCCAGCGACATGTCAGTGACATAAAGGCTGACATTCGCTCGGGGAAGAGGAAGGAGACGTATAGAAGGGGACAGGGGATGATCTTCAAACCAAACAGGCAAACCTCAACCTCAAACCCAACCACAACCTGAACCAATTCCTTTTCCATTCCCTATTAAGACTGAACCAACCACTGAGCCTTACACCCCTGAACCTACACCATCAACCTTACCTACTTCCTCACCTCAACCACCTAAACTACCCATCCTCCAACCAAAACACTTGCCAGAACCCAAACACCACAACCTACCCAACAACCTCCCAAACCATCCCCTTAGCCTTCCAAACATCTCTCCTTAGAGGAGTTCAAGGCGATCAAGACAAAGCTCATCAACTGTACAACCCTGAGCGACATCTCTTGTGAGGAGGAGTCTGTCAAACTGACCTATGTTGATGGATCCTCATGTTCCCTCACTAGAGATCAATTTCTTGATCTTCCCAGAGGAACATTGGACCAAGCTGCAAAGCTCTGTGGCCTCAATTCAGATTCTCTAAATGAAGAAGAAAAGAAGCTAAGGAGAAGGCTGGTGACTCTCCTGGATACGAAAAAAGGGGACAAGGTGCCAAGTCAACCCTTGTGCCTAGAAAGAGGATTATCCAGTGGAGGTTCGAAGACTCTTCTCATAACTTTGTTGTTGAGAGAGAGAGTGGAGAGCTAAACAGGCTAAATGCCTCATTCTGCTATACTTAAGCAGATTTGATATTCCTTGTGGTAGCCAGAGAGCAAGCCACTCTCAAACCCCTCATAACTCCGAAGTAGCCTGCTCCATACTCAAAAATCACCTGAGCAGTTCATCTGCGTAGAAGCTAACCTGCCTAGGATACCAAGACTGAGGAGAGTGACAGGAAGAGTTGAAACTGAGAGAGGATGAGGAAAGGAAGGGATCAACAACCAAAGGCAAAGCCTTTCTTCAAATGGTTGAGGGTCTTGAACTTGAATCCATAGTTAGATGGGAGTATGATTATAACTCCCGTCAACTAACTCTCTTCAGGGAGGCACAACAAAGGGTAAATGTCATTCAGAGTGATAGACTGGATTCCCTATCCACTAATGACTTATACAAACTTCTCAGCACCACTTCAGGGAAGAACAAGGAAACAGACAAGCATCTTCTGTCCCTAGTACTGAAGGTTATGAGAAGCAGAAATAAGTGAGGTTTTGGTAGCATCAGCCTAGGGGGAGTTTGTTCAATCCAGAAAGGCTAATGCAACCAAAACAAAATCACTTAGACTATTTGTGGGTGTACCTAATAAAGGACTTCCGAAGCTAAGTATGGAACTTCCGAAGGAAATGGAATTCTTCGAAGACAAAGTGCAAGATCATCTTCCAAAGGAAAACTCCAACTTCCAAAGACAAAGTATTCACTTTCGAAGTTCAAGACTTAGAAGAAAAGATAAGAAGTCAACTTCCGAAGTATGAAGATCTGAAGAAGTCCTCAAGCCTCGAAGAAGTAGCCTCTTCCAAAGTATAAGTGGCTTCGGAAGAACTTGTTCTTCCGAAGCCAACTAACCTTCAGAAGACACTACTATAAACCAGTGGACATAAGTATGGTCTCTCTGACACTCCGCTGCAGATCTCTGATATATTGCATGGTGTTTTCTCAAAAGCCATGTAGTTGACCATACTTTAATACACTGTTCACCTTTATCAGTTAGTACAGTTGCCAACTTTAGTTGGTGACAAAAGGTAAGTCATGGACATGTCATGACTATCATATCTTAGATAATATTTTATCTAAGATACCTTAACTTTAGCATTGTAGTATATGCTTTAGTCGTAGGTTTCCAGCTGGTATCAAAGTATATCCGGCTGTAGGATCTATTATATATAGTTTCTCATTGTAACTCATGTAATATGCTTGTAAGATTCTTGTAATACTTTGAGTTGAGAAGTAATATATACAAGTACCTTGAAATTTATTTCTTTGTGTTCTTTGCTACTTAATATATTATTATCAACTCTTAGAAAAGATTCTACTTCATCTGATTCGAGTGTGTTACAAGTGAGTTTGAGAGAAAACTAAGTGTTTAAGTGACAAAACCGATCCTGCATTGGCTGAGATGTAGCTCTAGGTTCAGGTAATGTTGTTTGAGTGGGTTTAACCTTAACCTCGACCTTAGGAGGAGCTTGGCTTAGTGGAGAATGCAAGTTCACAAGCTCTCCTTTCTTAATCTTCTGATTAATCACCCTAAGGTGCTCATCCATGGTGGATGGAGACATTGGACTAAGCCTCCTTCTAGAGAATCCATATAGCTTCAAGAAGCTCATCATCCTCTACTTATCATCAGCCTTCTTTTGACTTTTCTGGATGATGGCTCTTGACTTGGCAGCTTCTTCCATCATTTTTCTCTTAATAGCCTTTTGTTTCTTAATGAACTGTTGTTCCAGCTGCTTAAGATACTCAAATTCAATGTACTCATAAGAGAAGGGAAGAAGTGCAGATACCTGATAGAGGCTTGTGGCACTCAGTTGATCATGTTTTATCTGTCAGCTTCCTTATCTACTTGAGGTTATTCAGCTGCCACAGCCTCTAACTCAGGGCTTTCTTGAACTAGGGAGAGGGTAAGAGCATGCTTGTGGAGCCTTTTCTGTCTTCTCGCTTCTTTGATCTTGAGGAGCAACTCTGCATCCTCTGCCTCCTTCCTCTCCTTAGATATTTCTATGTCTGTCAGTTCATTCAGTTCTTCTAAGGGGAGAAAAATAATTTCATCAACTTCATAGTTCCTTGTCCCCAGATCATTTATCCTGGCTACCCTCAACTCATCATTCTGAGTGTTTGGTCTTAGGGAAGCCCTGATAGTAGCTTCCATAAAGCTTGAGGACCCAGTTGAACTTTCTCTCCTTAGCTTCCTCTTCCTCTCTCTCCTCCTCCTTAATCTCCTTAGGAGTCAATTTCCTTTTCCCTTTGTCACTCATAGGCCTTTGTGACTCAGGATGGAGACAACTTTGGCCTTCATTACCTTATGTAGCAGTCAAGCTTTGGCCAGAGAGAGGCTGTGAAGCATCTTCACCAACTGGTGCCTCATTGAGGGTACTAGGTGCTGAAGAGATATATGTTTCAAGGTTCACAGGTTCAGCTATTAGGTCTTTAGTCAAGGTTTCCCCTTTAAGCTAATGTTAGGGTCCACCTCAACATCCAGTTGACCAATAGCTTTACCTGCTAGCCTCTGTCTATATAGTCTTGATCTTTTCTTGAACTCTTCAAGCACCCTTTCTTGAATCCTATCTGCTAAGATTTCAGCTTGTCTGTGTTGGCTTGGGTTAACAAGTGGAAGGTCAATCGGATATGTACCTCATAGAACCTCAGTTTGAAGAAGTTGAAGATTTCCTGTTGCCCCTGAGTTCTTGAGATCACTAGAGCTCTCCTATCAGCATCATACTTCCATCCCATAATTGGGTTCTCAAAGTGATAAGATGGAGTAGGCATAGCTCTGGGTATACCCTCCTCAAACATGCTTTGAATGAGTGAGTCCATATCAATGTGAACTTGAATAGGTTGCTGGGCATGGACAATTGCAAGTGAGGGTGGTGAATCCTCAATTTCCATTCCTTGTGAAGAACTCCCAGGTTTTGTGATTGCTTAGACTTTCTCCCTTTTTTTGGTAGCATCACCCACTTGCATAGGTGAGCTATGGTTAGGTCTATCACATCCATAGATTCTTATGTTCCTGGTTGAGCTCTTCTTAAAGGCCTCCCATCTAGTTTCTCCTTGAGATAAAAAATCTCAAGTTGCTGATCATTGACCATTCTTTGTAAGGTAGTCACCTGAGATTCCAATTGACTAACCTTAGAGACTAGATAGGTGCATGTTTTTGTTAGATTTTTCACCTTTAGCCTTATGTTCCCCTCATCTTTATCAAAAGAATCATGGGAGGATGAGAGAATTAGACCAAAATCCTCTTCCTCACCACCAGCACTAGGTTCTTGGTTGTTGGTTTTCCCCTGCACACTAAGAAATTCAGGTGAAGTGTCAATGGGCTGAGTTGTCATGGTTGAGGTCTTAATGATGTAATCACTTGCAGAAGTGAGAGCCTCTTCCATATGGACCTCCTAAAAAGATTCAAGGAGATCCACCACTAGTAATGGGTGAATGATGTGGGCTAGACAAGGGAGAGGGAGGAGTACTCATTTGTCTTTGAGTAGGGGAGGAGAAGAGAGACTCGTGGTACTCACTGAATACCATGTAATCATCATTATAGAATTCAAGGTTGGGTATTGGTTGGTTAAGATCTAGAGACTGGGGATGGTAACTTTCCCCTGAAGGTTGTTCACTAGAGTTTTAAGACTCTGAGTGAAGCTTAAGGCTGTTGGGCTTGAGCTCATCAGGCTGAGCATGAGGAACCTCAACACTCATCATTTGTAAGATGGGAGTGTGTGGTTCCTCAAGAGAAGTGGGAGCTCCAATGTCCACTTCCTCCTGTATGGTTGGTGATATGGGGGCTTGCACAAGCTCAATAGCTTGTGTAGGGGTTCGTTTGGATTTTCTCTAGTAGGTGATGGTTATATGTAGCTGTGTGGGTGGTTGTGAAGTAGAAGGTGTGGGTTCAACACTAACTAGTGTTGCTAGGTTGTCAGCTTAAGCAATGAGCTCTAACATTTTTGGGACAAGGGTTGTTTCTGCCCTGAAGAAGCCAGCTATTGGCTTCCTTACAGTTTTGAAGATGTCGGGCTTCATCTGTCCCAATTTAAGAACTTTACGAATTCCCTTTAACTGTGAGCCCAGTTCACAGTGGAGAATGTGCTGGACATATCTAGGGAACATCTAATATTCTAAGGAGTCTAAGTTTGCAAGTAAGTTAGTATACACAAATTGTGAGTAACTGAACTTGACCCCCTGAACTATTCCATGAACTATGAATGAAAGATCCTCAGGAATCTGGTCGCATCGTCCACGCTTGTTAGACATGTTATGTATAACTACATGGAGGAGGTACTTCCATTGAGAAGAGACCTTCCCTTTCCTAAAGGTCTTTAAAGAGAAATCTCACTCATAGCACATCTACTCAAATGAGTGGTTAACAGTAGCCTTTGGAAAGAACAAATCACCTTCTACATCATCCAGTTGAAGATAATTGTTTATGATGGCCGGAGTAATGAAGATTGTCCTCCCCTGCACTGTGGCAGACGGTTCCTTCTCCCCATCCATGGTGACCTCTTAACATGTCCTCCAAAAGTCCAAAATTTGATCCTAATCGAGTGGAGGAGCAATGGTGAGGGAGGTGAAGTAATTAGAGTTCAACAGAGCAACTTGATTGTGTTGCCTATGAAGTTGCATGGAAAAATCATCTGCAATCAAGGTTGGCCATTTAAGAAAGCTTAAAGGTGAAGGAAGATAAGAACAAAGGCGGTTTGTGGGTGAATTTAGATTAGAGAAAGTTGCATATGAAGAGGAAAGTGAAAGAAGGGGGAACCATTGAGTATATATATGTGAATTGGATTCGAGACAAAGTTGATGGAAAAATATAAACTTTGAAATCCAGATGTCAGTCCCATCTCTGAAAAAGTGCCCAAAAAGATAGTTTTCTTGGAATTGAAAATCTTCCAAAGGTATTTTGTCTTCGGAAGTGTTGATAAAAGCTTCCGAAGCCAGTTTGACTTCGAAAGATATTTCTAAGAGTTGTGAAAAATTTGTTTTGGAAAAAAAATACTTAGAGAATTTTCACTTCTGTGACATGTTTGGTTTCAAAAGATATCAAGACTTGGAGTTTTTATTCTTAAAGAGAATAAATCTTTCGAGACTTAATTGCTTTGGAAAGACATTTGTTCTTCAAAAGCATATAAGTACTTATGAGCAAATTTATGCTTCAGAAGATATTTCAAAATTTCTTCCGAAGGTAAATTTACATGAGTAGTTATTTGGTTTGAATACATAAAATTCTTCCAAAGGCAACCAGATATCTTCTGAAAGAAAAGATGTTCAAAATTTTCAAAATTATAAGGAATATAATTTAAAAGATTTTCTTTCAAAGTGAACATGGGCTTATGATGGTGATAAAATAGATAACTTAGGACACTCAAGTTTTAGAAATAATATTGAGTTAAGTTTTTAAGAAAATCTACTCAAGGTTAATCATCCCAATAGTTGATACAAGATATATGAATCTCTGTTCATCAAAAGCTTTGGTGAATAGATCAGCATATTGTTCATTTGTATTAACTTTGACTAGTTTGATTAAGCCCTTTTCAAAGTAATCTCTAATCAAATGATACCTGATGTTGATGTGTTTTGTCCTTGAGTGCTACATAGGGTTCTCTTTAATAGAGATAGCACTATTGTGGTCTATGTGTATGGGAGTCTCTTTGAAGTTGAATCCAAGTCCAGCATTCGATTCTGAATCCAAAGCACTTAAGCACAGCAGATAGCAATAGCAATGTATTCAGCTTCAACAGTTGATGCAGACACATAGGATTGTTTCTTGAATTGCCATAAGACTATCCTTTCACCAAGGAATTGACATCCCTGGGATGTAGACTTTGCAATCATATTACATCCACCATAGTCACTATCTATATAGGCATACAGATTGAAGTCAGAATTTTTTGGATACCAAAGGCCTAGTGTTGGAGCACTTTTGAGATATCTTAGAATCCTCTTGATAGAAACCAGGTATGACATCTTGGGGTTGACTTGATATCTTACACAAATGCTTGTGGCAAACATGATATTAGGCATGCTGGCTGTGAGGTACATAAGAGACCCAATCATAGCCCTATAAAGGTGTTCATCCACACACTCCCCCTCAAGATTAGGTCCAAAGGAGTGGTTTCTGGCTATGGGTGTCTTTACAACCTTAATGTTGAATCTAGTGAGTATGTCTTGTACATACTTTGACTGACTTATGAAGATGCCACTGTCAACTTGCTTCACTTGAATCCCCAAAAAGAAATTGAGTTCCCCCATGGC
The DNA here is from genome assembly GCA_025215565.1 of Flaveria ramosissima. Classification (NCBI taxonomy): domain Eukaryota; kingdom Viridiplantae; phylum Streptophyta; class Magnoliopsida; order Asterales; family Asteraceae; genus Flaveria; species Flaveria ramosissima. The sequence goes on from CM046045.1 coordinate 9,473,965, forward strand.
ACTCATTTCAAATCTATTCTTCGTCATCCTCTCAAAGTCTTTGTAGAGCTTTGGATTTGTTGACCCGAAGATAATATCATCTACATACACTTGAACTAGCATTAAGTCATTCCATATTGCTTTGATTAAAAGTGTTCCATCTATAGTACCCCTTTTGTAGCCATGCTGATAGAGATACTGAGATAGAGTCTCATACCACTACCTTAGAGCTTGGTGAAGCCCATAAAGAGCTTTATCAAGCTTGCAGACATAATCAGGATGATCAGGATCTGCAAAGCCAGGTGGTTGTTTGACGTACACCTCTTCATCAATCACCCAATATAGAAAAGCACACTTGACATCAAGCTGGTAGGCCTTGAAATCCTTGGATATAGCAAAAGCTAGGAATGTCCTAACAGCTTCAAGTCTTGCCACAGGAGCAAAAACATGTATTTAATCAATTCCTTCTTCTTGTGTGTATCCTTGGGCAACTAGTCTGGCTTTGTTCTTGATGACAAGTCCTCTATCATCCGTCTTTTTCTAAAAACCCACTTGGTTCCTATGGTAGTCTTCCCTAGAGGAAGAGGACATAGGTTCCAAACCTTTTGTCTTTTGAATTGAAGCAACTCCTCTTGCATAGCTTCAATCCAACTTCCATCCTTGAAAGCTTCATCAACTTTTTTTGGCTCTATCTGGGATAGAAAACAAAAGTAGAGACAAACATTTTTGTCATGGGTTTGTCCTTTTGTTCTTACCCTTTTGCCAACATCTCTAATGATGTTTGTGGTGGGGTGTGACTTCTGGATCCTGAGTTGAGGGATCATAGCAAGTTGATTGGAGAGATCCAAATTAGAGAAATTCAGATCAGGTAATGAACTATCACCCACCACATTAACACACTTATCAAGAGAAGCTTGATCCAATGAGTGTGTGACATCATTGATGTTGTCTTCCATGGAGTGATTGTCAGCATCAAGAAACTTACCACTTCCTCCTACATATAAAGCTCCTTAATTTGAGTTTTATGCCTCTGAGCTAGAATTTGTAGGCACCTCAGATGTATCAGCTGAATTTCTCAGGGTTATGCTGATAGGAACTCCATCTGCAAAGTTTGTTACCACTAGAGCTGAAGTAGAATGACTTGTAGGTCTTCTCAGCTCAAATCTTGGGCCAGGATCTTCAGTTAATAAAATACTTGTGGATTCTAAAACATTCTCACAAGAGTTGTTAAAACAGTTACTAACTAAATCAAGATCAAAAAGCCAATCAGGACCAGAACCTTTCACACTATGACTGTGCTCATTGAAGGTCACATTGGCTGACTCCTCAACTACTCTAGTTCTGAGATTGTATACTCATAAGCCTTAGCTTGAGAAGAGTATCCAATAAAGTGTCCATCATCTGATTTCTCAACAAATTTGGCTACTTGATCTTTAGTATTCAAGATGGTGCAAGGGCATCCAAATGACCTGAGGAAACCAATAAAAGGTCTCCTTTTGTGCCACAGTTCATAAAGAGTCTTACCATGAGTCTTAACCACTAAAACTCTGTTTTGCACATAGCAAGCAGTCTTCACTGCCTTTGCCCAGAAGGTGATGGGCATTTTAGGGTCAGACAACATGGTTCTTGCAGCTTCAATCAGTGTCTTGTTTCTCCTCTCAACAACACCATTTTGCTGAGGAGTCCTGGGAGCACTATATTGTCTTGTAATACCCATTTCATCACAAAATGTATTAAGGATTTGGTTCTTGAATTAAGTTGCCTAATCACGTCTTATGGTCTTGACCTTGTGATCACATTGATTCTCAATTTTCATAATAAAATTCTTCAAGATCTCAGGATTCTCATCCTTAGTTCTAAGGAAAAAGACCCAAGTGAATCTTGTAAAGTCATTTGTGATCACTAAACAATATGTGGTCCTTCCAGACTAATTACACAGGTAGGGCCAAAAAGATCCATATGTAACAAGTGTAGGGGAGTAATGATAGAGTTTCTTTCCTTTGGCTTGTGAGATACATTGTGTTGCTTCTCTTTTAGGCATGTAACACAATGTTCATTACTTGTAAACTCTTTCTTTAGCATTCTAGTTACCAAATCATTCTTAATTAACTTATTCATGTTTGTAAAGTTTAAATGAAACATTCTTTTATGCCAGAGGAAAGACTCGTCACTATTTGCTTTAGATAGAAAGCAAGAAACTTCTCCTGAAAGGGATGTTTCTTGCAAGTCCATCTTGTACATATTCCCATTCCTAAGGGGTCTGAGCAAGAAATGCTCCTGAGGAATGACCACCCCGAGCTTGAGAACAATGCACTCATGCTCGATGAAGTGCATGTTATGTCTTTGATCACAAAATTGGGATACACTCAATAGATTGTACCAAAGCTCCTTGACAAAGTTTACCTTCTCAATGTTGAGCTTACCATTTATGACCCTACCCCTTCTAGTAATGTAACCTCCAGCATCTCCTCAAAAAGCAACTGGCCCTCCATCAATTTTCTTAAAATTTTAGAGTAAAGAGCCATCGCCTGTCATGTGCCTGGAACATTCACTATCAATGATCCATATATTCCTATTGGTCTTTAGCTGTCCCAACACAAAAAGAGATAGTTAGTTAAATTTGGAAACCCAAGCCTTGCTGGTCTTGGGCTTGTCAAAATGAGTTGAAGACAATGTAATAGTGATTGATCCTATGTTCAAGCATTGAGGATCATCAGTTGTTGTTGATGAAGAACTTTCAGCCACATGGTCTTCCATTGTCTTCCACACCACCTTTGGAAGCTTAGACTTGACTTCAACAATTCAGAAGTTTTGATAACTTTGGAAGTTTTAAAGACTGGACCTTCGGAAGATCTTGCTATCACTACAGCATGCTTTAGTACTTCGAAAGCATTCCTTTCTACCGAGACCAACTTTTCTTCCGAAGGAAAGTTTTCACTTGTCTTCTTCTTCACTTTGGAGCTTCCGAAAGGAAAAGATTTTCCTTCCGAAGCTGGCTTCTTCTTGATTTTCTCTGAAGTTTTCTTCTTGATCATATACACAGTACTTTTAGGATTGTAGAGGCAATCCTTAGCAAGATGAGAAGTACTACCACATATGATGCAGTCCATTTTCTTTCTTCTGAGAACCTTCTTCTAGAAGGAAGGCTAAACTTGATCACTTTTCATCTCCATTTTCATTTTCACAGATGATGTAACAAGCCTTTTAGGGTGATGCCTGCCTTTGGATTTTGGATGGTTCAGGCTGTGTAGCAGTGGTACATAACTGATCAGCTTCTTCTTGGTGCTGGGATGAATTGGACAATAACAAGGACTTCTGGTACTAGAGTTCATAGTTGAGTCTTCAGCCTTTACCAGTTCAAACCCTGTAGAGATAAATACTTGTTTCTGCTTAGAGTTAAAAGTGGCCTTGATCTCTTGAGCCTTCTTTGACTTCCTTTTGGCTTTTCTGATCAATTTCTTTCACTTGGACTTGGTCATGCCAACTTCATTTCTCTCCTCAGGAGAATAGTGACCCTTCTTAGGAAGCTCTTCTTCACTCTTCTTAGAGTCATCCTTTACTATCTCCTCGTCATCCTCTTCATTTATGGGGTCTATGAGGGGAAGCTCATCTTCACAAGTTTCATACCTTTGAGATCATACAGACAATAGAGTGTGTGGAGGAGCTATCTTAGTAGATCCCAGTCCCTGCTTATTATAGTAACAAACTTTTGCATGCAAGGATAAGGCTATCATGTTCTTGAAGGTCTCTTCTTCAAAAACTCATTTTTCTACCCTGGCTTTGCTGATCACAAGCTCAGCCTGGCATTCAGTTAACTTAGTGATGAGATCTTTGATCTGAGTCCTGTAGTTGGTATGTTTATGTTTAAAAGTGTAAATGGTTTTCTCTAAATCTTCTATTGTAAGTTTGTAATCATTTTCAGCTCTTTTGAAATTAAATTTCAAGATATTTAAAGACTCAAGATCAGATCTCATCTCTAAGTTATAGGAACTATATCTGTTAACTTTAACAATACCTTCAGGTGTACAAAGATGTTCCAATACCTTGGCTTCTTCATGATCTACCATCAGTGCTTGGTTTGGAGATGCTCCTCAACCTGAAAGCTTAAGTCGAAGCCTCCTTCTTCAACATTAACTGCAGCTTGTTGCTTTGGCTTCTTATTCTGGGTGGCTCAATCAATGTAATTTGGTTTGGTTTGTGCTTGGCCACCAATTGTTCTTGGTGCCTTGCACTCTCTAGCAAAGTGTCCCATTTGGTTAGAGTTGTAACACTTCACTTTGCTTTTGTCCAGCCCAAACTTTCCACTGGTTGCATTGCTAGGAAACTTCCTCCCTATCCTCTTGTAGAACTTCTTGGCCCGGTGAGTGATAAGAGCCATTTCCAGATCATCTGAATGGATACAGTCTAGGTCTTCAAAGGTGAAGAGAAAGTTGCTTGTGCTTTCATCACAAACACAAAGGCTTATGAGAAGTTTGTCTCTTGGAATGGGCTTCCTTGGGTGTAGCTGTCTCTTGGTGTCTTCGAGAAGGTGATGAAAGGACCCTTTTGTGAGTTATCAAGGTAGCAGATGAGATGATGTTGTGGTTCTCTATAATCCCTTTCAACCACATAAAGGGCTAAACTCTGCTGATTGCTGGAGTTACCAGATGGATTTTGCATGTTCATCTTCATCTGATAACCACTAAGAATACCAAACAACTCTGTAAGAGTAAGAGTCTTAAGGTTCTCAGCTCTCTTGATAACAACACAATAATGTGTCCATTGTCTAGGAAGAGATGACATGAACTTCCTCACAATGTCCCTATTTTCATGATTTACTCCAACATCCATTAGAGTATCCACAATCTTAACATACCTGAAGTATTGTTAAACTGCTACTTCAATAGGTCCTTCTTGTTCTCTTTTGCTTTAGTGGACCCATCATACATGAGCTTCAGGGCATCCCATAGTTGCTTAGCAGTCTTGCACTTCTTGAAGCCTCTGTATATGGAGTTTGGAAGAGCAGTTTGGAGGGCAGTCATGGCTTTCTAATCTATATCAATCTTCTTCCTGTCTTTTTCAGAATAGTTAGCTACTTCCTTTGGTATCATATCACCTCCAGCAGCTGCTGAATAGGTGCTTGGTATGTGAGGTCCAGAGACAACAGACTCCTACATCCTAGAGTCTTGAGATTTGATGATGCCTTCTATTCTTTGGTTCCAAGAATAAAAATCTTTAGGATCGATTAGTGGGTACTTTGTCATTGTTCGGTTTCCATATCAGCCTTTGTGAGAGTTGCCATTTGAGATATTAAGTGTTTTGTGAAACTGAGGGATCTAAGATGGTGAGATATTACAATCAAGGGCCTGGAATGCTCTGATACCAATTGTAGGACCGTTTAAGGGAGGTCAATACAATCAGTCTCACAATGAGGGAGTGTTTAGAAAACTTAACAAATCAAATAGGAAACCAAAATAATATTATGATACTAAGAACACAAGCAAAACAATAAGACAGAACTAAGAACAACAACAAGTGAATATGGTTTTCAAGGATAAAGTATATTGCTCTCAAGTTCTTTTACAAGTGTTACAAAGCATAGATAGAAAACAAGGACTCGAGATACTTTATACTAAATCCTACAGCCGGCCTTACTTTGAAGGCCAGCTGAAAACACTAATCTAGACAACAAGATCAATGTAAAGTCAAAAGGCAGATTCCCTTTTGACTAGTGACTATGACATGTCATAGCTCACATCCTAATATATTACAAAAAGGATAAAAGTACATAAACTAGAAAGTTACAAACACAAGACCTCAATGTATAATTGCAAAAGTATGCACCTTTTCACCAACTTGTATAAGTGGGTAAGTCTTTAGAGTTGCAGCGGATAGTGTGTCAGCTTTATGTAAAGAACATTACAATATCAAGATCAATCTCGTAATTGTGAATACAAAATATAAACAATCACGGATTAAGAAGAAAAAGAATCAAACGAATGTACACATAGTAAATAAACTTCATTTTTATATTGCTCTCTGAATTGAATTGATTACAGTAAGAATATAATTCAGGAAAATGATCAAAAGCCTATCAATTACAAAACAAACTAACTATTTATACTAAACAAACACTTCTCGCGAAAACAACTATTCAAGCGATAAGCTAATTCTCATGCGACAAGTAGTTGTCGTGTGGCTTGTTGATCTTTTCTCTTGACTTGAACTTGATCTTTATTTTGATTTGATTTCCTGAGCCTCTAGGTTCAACCCCTATAATATGTAAAAGTACATCCAAGAAAAGCATATTCTTCTTTATCTTTGGAAGAAATCAGTCTTCACTTCAATGGCTTCGGAAGATTTTGTCTTGAAGCTTCGGAAGACTTTATCTTTGGCTTCGGAAGATTTGGTCTTCGGGTTCGGAAGATTTTACACTTAGAATAATTTCTGTGCAGAGTGTAAAACTTCCGAAGCAACTTCTACTAAATACAACGTGCATGCATGCAAGAAACACTTTGGTTGTTTTGGTTACATCAGCATTTCTATAAACCTTACAATTTAATAGGAGAGAGAGGCATGAAAATTTTGATGAGAATGATTGTAGTGCTGCCACGTGTCATCTAAAACAAGATCTCCATTTTAATGTAAATCATAGTTTAATATTTTTAAATCTAAATATATTTACCAACTTGCTTTAGTAAACCCGTGTATTACACGGGTTGAATAAATAAAATATTCATATAATAAAATTTATTGATTATAAAATGACATTCTAATATATAATAAAAAAATAATATCAACTTTTTAAACTTTTGTTTTTAAACTTTTTTCAAAAAAATAAATATTTTGTTATAAAACAAACCGTATATAAATGTCATTTTTAAAAATTTTCCTATTATAACTATCAAATTTTATTATTATTTTTTTATAAAAAATAACTTTTTAAAAATACAAATTTAAAATATTTTGTATTTTTAAAAAAGTTTAATGCTTTAGAAAAAATATTATTTTATAAAAACTTTATTTAATTAGAAATAACATTAATAAATAGATTTATTTCTTAATTTATTAAATCTAAAAAGGTGTTAAAGAATATTATTAGTAATTAAGGTAATTATTTAACAGGAGAGAAAAGCGGGAAAATTTTGATGAGAATGATTGTGGTGTTGTTACGTGTCATCCCAACATACATTTTTATTAGAGTATGTAGATTTAGAATCTTATATTCATGATATTCACACATGTAAAATAAATTCCCGTCGATGGTTGAATCACCCGATATATCAAGTACATGACAACAAGTGTGGGGGTTATTCAAGGATGGAAGCTTCGTAATGGGGGGCCTACCCACTACTAGAAAAATTGCAATAGATGACGCGCAATGCGCATCATCTTTAGGGTCAGATGACGCCCAAATACGTGTCAAGGAAGGGGTAGTCATAAATAAAAGATGACACGCATCCGCGCGTCACCTCTTTATGACGCGCGAAAAATGACGCGCATGTTATGACGGGGAATAGATGACGCACATTGCGCGTCATGAAAGAGGTAGTCATAAATTAAAAGATGACGAGCGTGCGCGCGTCATCTTTGTGAATTTTATGACGTGTTACCAATGATACGCAATGCGCGTCATAAATGTAGTTGCTTTATAAAATATATTTTTTATTATAAATTTACCTGGTTTGTTTATAAAATTACAAATCAATAATTGTCGAATAACAGCAAATCAAAATTCATAAATACTAACAAAAAGTATCACATTGTTTTAGCTTCACTTGCAAATACATAATATTCTAAGTTCATTGCCTAATGTAACCCGGCCTAAACATAAATAAAATTTGTAACATAACGCGACCACTCTTCCCGAATAGCATCCAAATCAACATCATTGTATTTGGCTCTAGCTCCCCCAACCTAAGAAAAAACCAATATCACGCAATTAAACTTGTGAATTTGAACCATCCAAATGAACTAAGAACCTCTATTTTAACAAAAATCACCCAAAATTCCAAATCCCGTATATATATTATACAAAATTCAACTACTTAATCACCAAATCAATCAAATTAAACAAAATTCAACGTACGTCTCCTCAAGGCATACACCTTAAGCATTTTTTAAATCAAGGTCAATTTGGACAATCCAAATGAACTAACCTTTATTAAAAAGCAACAATTGGTAAAATATATATATATGCAATAGTTTACTTACATTGTTATTGACAAGTATTTCAAGCCCTTCATCAACTACTTTTTTCATGAACTTTAGCACATAGTATCCACATTCAGTACAACCTGGCTGACACGGACACTACAATATCATATTTTAATGATCAGCTTATTAATAAAGTTAACCAAAGGTTCAGTTTTCGAATAAGAATTAAGTGCTCATTGTAGAATTGACCCATTTGAGTTTAGTCGGCCTCTTGTTGGATCCACTTTGTGCAGCATATAAGCTCATTGCAATCTCTCTGCATTTGAAACTATGACTTTATCTTGAAGTTCATTGCTAAAATGTGCTTTTTTGGTCACAGTAAAAGCCCACATATATCAGAGATGAAGACTAGATGTATTAATATCATTTGCAATCTCTCTGCATCTGAAACTATGACTTTATCTTGAAGCTGCACAAAATGACAATGTCTGAATTGGTTAAATACAAGCTTGCAACAACATTTCATAAATAACAAGAACCAACTAGTTCACACTAGAGTAAGAAAGAATAATGGAAGAACTCACTACCATAAACTATGACCGAAAATTCTGATTATCGAGGAAATATGAAACCAACAATAAGTAGAATACGCACATTCTATAAGTTGGAATTTATCAAACACTAATTAAATTTCAGTTGTTATTCGATTGAACTAATTATATTTGTGTGGGTGAATACTAAATTATAAAGCTTATTATTAGTATATTTTATAGTATATATACATATTAAACTTAACACTAGTTACAAACTTACAACTATCAAAAGTGAATGTTGTGTGAATTCAACTATCAAACTTACAACTATCTCGTTGGGGCCTAATGGTAAGTGGGGAGTCCAACAACCAGGAGGTTGTGGAATTCTATGTTGGATATTTTAGTGTAATTGGGATTAACTTGTGTTGACCAATTCGATCAAAATAGACTTCAAACAAGTTAGGAGGTGCGGAGTGCACGCTTGTTTGAATCTATTACGATCCTAGGCGCGTAATCCGTATTTGACGGGGGTTCCAAGGGGGCAGCGCCCCTGGAAGCGGGGTCCAAGGGGCGGCAGCCCCTGGCGGGGTCCAAGGGGCAGAGCCCCTGGCTGGGGTCGAGCTGTCAATTTGAGGACCCAAAAACGGTCCAAGGTCAGCTTGGAAATTTTTTTTTCCGTCATTATTACTTCAATAAAAATTCATTTTCGGAGTCTCTCTAGAGTTAAACTTATTAATTCTTGAAGGGCCGAAAGTGTCAATTTGAGGACCCAAAAACTGCCCTAGGCAGTTTTCTAATAGAAAAACTGCAAATACGCTCCAAGGAATTTTGGTCAGAGGTTCGGTTCTTTTTCTGGTTCGTTCTTCATCACAAAATTAAACATATTTTCGTTTCTAAATCACTAGATTGTATCCGATTGAAATTTTTTGGGTGAACCACCAAATTAGTTTGATCTGAAAGTTTTCACACGCCTTCTAGTGAATCCGATTTCGTTTGAATTACCAAATTTCCTCAACAAAGATCAAACTAATTTTGTAATCATGACGAACGGAGAGTCGGTGAAAGAGATGACGAACAAATTTGCGAAGTTGGACAAGTTTGCAGGCCAGGATTTCAGACGCTGGCAAAAGAAGATGCACTTCATGTTGACAACACTCAAAGTTGTATACGTTCTGAGTACCCCCATGCCCGAAGTTGTTGAAAACGAGACGCTGGAACAGACCCGAAAACGCTGCAAATGGGAGAACGATGACTACATCTTCCGTGGCCACATCCTTAATGGTATGTCTGATTCTCTATTTGATATATATCAAAATGTCGAATCTGCGAAAGAGTTGTGGGATACCCTTGAATCCAAATACATGGCAGAAGATGCCTCAAGCAAGAAGTTTCTTGTTGGTAATTTTATAAATTATAAAATGGTGGATTCAAGGCCAGTCATGGAACAGTACAATGAACTGTTAAGAATATTGAACAATTTGCCCAATATGATATGAAAATAGATGAGTCCATTTCTGTTTCAAGCATCATTGATAAACTTCCTCCTTCTTGGAAAAATTTTAAACACGATTTGAAACATAAGAAGGAGGAATTAACCCTGGTTGAACTTGGAAGTACTTTTCAAATTGAACAATCCATAAGAGATATGGAAAAGGTTTGGGTTAAGGATGATAAACCATGGCTGGACCATCTTCTGTTAACATGGTGGAAGAGGGTGAATCCTCTAAGCTGCTAAGCGAAGGAAATAACAGAAAAACAAAAAAAAAAAAAAAACAAAAAAAAGTTAAGAAACCTAAGTGACTTGCTGGAATGTGGTAAAGTCACTTCAAGAAGGATTGTAAGTCTATAAATAAACGAAGGAACCCGGGAAGACTGGTTCAAGTGTGGTACTAAGGTCTAATAATCCAGCGGATCTAAGGATCTAAGCAAGGTCAGAATTTAGTTCAGTTTAATAATTCGGTAGAGAATTATTATGTGTCACTAATTTCTGAAATATTCTATTACAGGATGATGATGTTGCGTGGTGGGTAGATTCGGGAGCGACGTGCCATGTTTGCAAGAATCTTCAATGGTTTAAAGAGTTGAAGCAAATTGAAGATGGATCTACTTTAAGAATGGGCAACGTTGCAACCGAACCTATCAAATGAGTCGGAACTGTCAATTTAATATTTACTTCTGGAAACTCTTTACTTTTGAAAAATGTGTTGTTTGTTCCTGGTATTCGTAAAAACTTAGTGTCTGGTGTGGTCTTAAACAATTGTGGTTTCAAGCAGGTCATAGAGTCTGATAAGTATATCTTATCAAGACATGGTACTTTCGTAGGTTTTGGATATTTGTGTGGAATGTTTAAGTTAAATTTGGATGTTTCTTTTCGTGATAATTCTGCTTGTATGGTTTCTTCTAGTTCTAGCAATAGTTTAAATAAATCCAATTTATGGCATGCTAGACTAGGACATGTACATTATAAGAGGTTAAAAGAGATGTCAAAAATGAGCTTGATTCCTGCTTTTGAAATGTTTAATGAAAAATGCAACACGTGTGCCTTGACAAAAATAGCTAGACAACCTTTTAGTGAAGTTAATCGGGAATCTAAATCATTAGAATTAATTCATAGTGATTTATGTGATTTGCATGCTACTCCTTCCCTAGGAAACAAAATATTTTGTCACTTTTATTGATGATGCCTCTAGGTTTTGTTATGTCTATTTATTGCATGCTAAAGATGAAGTTCTAGATAAATTTAAAATATATAAACAAGAAGTAGAGCTACAACAAAATGGGTTAATCAAAACTCTTCGTACTGATAGGGGAGGTGAGTATTATGATCCAACTTATTTTCAATCTACTGGTATAATACATCAAACCACGGCTCCTTATACACCTCAACAGAATGGTGTAGCTGAAAGGAAGAATAGGACTTTAAAAGAAATGGTCAATTCCATGTTATCCTATTCGGGTTTGAGTGATGGGTTTTGGGGTGAGGCTATGTTAACAGCCTGTTATTTATTGAATAGAGTTCCTAGTAAAGGAACAAGACAACCCCTTGTGAGCTTTGGTTCAAAAAGCCACCAAACTTGAGTTATCTTAAAGTTTGGGGGTGTAGAGCTATAGTTAGACTCACTGAACCAAAGAGGAAAAATTTGGGAGAAAGAGGTATAGATTGTATCTTCATTGGATATGCAGAGCATTCTAAGGCATATAGATTCTATGTTTTAGAATCTAATGACTCTGTATCTGTAAACACAGTTATAGAGTCAAGAGATGCAATTTTTGATGAACAAAGATTCACTTCTGTACCTAGACCAAAGGACATGATAGGGAGTTCAAGTAACTCTCAAGCAGTTGGTCGTGATATTCCATCTACTTCAACTGAACCCAGGAAAAGTGCAAGAGGTAGAAAACCTAAGAATTTGGTGATGACTTTCAACTTTATTTAGTTGAAGGGTCAAGGGATGAGATTGAATCTCAATATCAGTATTGCTTTAATATTGAGGAGGACCCAAAGACATATAGTGAAGCAATGGCTTCAAGGGATGTTGCATTCTGGAAAGAAGCTATTCAAGATGAAATTGATTCTATAATGCAGAATAACACTTGGAAGTTGACTGATTTACCTCCTGGATGTAAGCCATTGGGGAGTAAATGGATCTTCAAAAGGAAAATGAAGGTGGATGGTAGCATAGACAAGTTTAAAGCTAGATTGGTAATTCAAGGCTTTAGACAAAAAGAAGGCATTGACTTCTTTGATACTTATGCACCTGTTGCTAGAATATCCACCATTAGGTTGTTGCTAGCACTTGCATCTATACACAACCTTGTGATTCATCAAATGGATGTGAAAACTGCATTCTTAAATGGTGAATTGGATGAGGAGATATATATGAAACAACCAGAGGGCTTTGTCATGCCTGGTCAGGAAAACAAAGTGTGCAAGTTGATAAAATCACTATATGGTCTTAAACAAGCACCAAAACAATGGCATCAAAAATTTGATGATGTGGTTTTGTCTAATGGTTTTATATTAAACCAAGCAGACAAATGTTTTATAGCAAATTTGATGCTTCTGCTAAAGGAGTGATTATTTGTCTATATGTGGATGACATGTTGATTTTTGGTACTGACCAAGATCAGGTTGATAAAACAAAGAAATTTTTGTCATCGAAGTTTGCCATGAAAGACATGGGGGAGGCTGAGGTGATTCTTGGTATAAAGATCACTCGTAGAGATAGTGACATCTCAATATCTCAAGCTCACTATATTGAAAAAATTTTGAAGAAATTTAACTTTAGTGATGCTTTTGCTGTAAGCACTCCTATGGATCCTACTGTGAAGCTCACACCTAATAAAGGTGTTGCAGTTTGTCAACTTGAATACTCAAGAGCTATAGGATCTCTAATGTATGCCATGATATGTACTAAGCCTGATATAGCATTTGCTATGGGAAAGCTTAGTAGATATACACACAATCCAAGTTCCTATCATTGGCAGGCAATTAATCGAGTATTTAAGTACTTGAAAGGAACTATGGATTATGGTTTGACTTATTCTGGATTTCCTTCTGCTCTTGAAGGTTATTCAGATGCAAGTTGGATTACAAACATGGAAGATTATTCTTCCACAAGCGGATGGGTATTTCTGCTTGGAGGAGGTGCCATATCTTGGGCATCAAAGAAACAAACGTGCATCACGAGTTCGACAATGGAATCTGAGTTTGTGGCATTAGCAGCAGCTGCTAAGGAAGCTGAATGGCTAAGAAATCTAATTTATGAAATTCCATTGTGGCCTAAACCGATATCACCTATTTCTATCAGATGTGATAGTCAAGCTACATTGGCTAAGGCTTATAGTCAAGTATATAATGGAAAGTCTAGGCATTTAGGTGTTAGACATAATACAGTACGTGAGATGATCACGAATGGTGTGATATCAATACAGTTTGTGAAAACTCAACATAACTTAGCCGATCATTTAACCAAAGGGTTAAGTAAAGATCTTGTGCACAAGTCGGCTAAAGGGATGGGATTAAAGTCCACATAAAATCTCTCATGTTAAGATACCCAATTCCCACCTAGTATAACATTAGGTGCTGAATTCAATGTGGAAAGCTTAACATCTAGAGAATTGGAACACACTAGAGCTTCATCCCAAGGTATGTGTTCAGACCTGTAAGATAGAGAGGCTGAATTTATAATTCGTAATAGTTCTTTTGAAAAATTGCATGTGCAGGTGCAAGAATAAAAGAGCTACCTATATGAGCATGAAGTATAGCCGCTTCAAGAAGCTGGGACTTGGCTTTGACATGCTTATGAAGGATAAGGACATAGGCTAGTAAAAGATAGTGTCATGTTGGAACATGTAATATGTAAATTGTTGTGTATATTATCTTCGTGTATTCAATATGAATAGCAAGGGTTCAATCCATAGAGACACCCTGATATTCGAATATATGGAATGTGTAATATACTAAGATGAAATTCAATCGTCATGACATTTCATTTATGCAATAATTTTGTATTTTGGTGTGGTGTACAAGTTTTAGTTAATCAAGGATTGCACTAAAATAGGGGAGGATTGTTGGATATTTTAGTGTAATTGGGATTAACTTGTGTTGACCAATTCGATCATAATAGACTTCAAACAAGTTAGGAGGTGCGGAGTGCACGCTTGTTTGAATCTATTACGATCCTAGGCGCGTAATCCATATTTGACGGGGGTTCCAAGGGGGCAGCGCCCCCTTGGCGGGGGTCCGGGGGCACGCCCCTGGAGGGCGCAGCGGGGCCAAGGGGCGGCCCAGGGGGTGGCGAGCCCTGGGGGGTCCAAGGGGCAGAGCCCCTGGCTGGGGTCGAAGGGCCGAAAGTGTCAATTTGAGGACCAAAAACTGCCCTAGGCAGTTTTCTAATAGAAAAACTGCAAATACGCTCCAAGGAATTTTGTCAGAGGTTCGGTTCTTTTTCTGGTTCGTTCTTCATCACAAAATTAAACATATTTTCGTTTCTAAATCACTAGATTGTATCCGATTGAACTTTTTGGGTGAACCACCAAATTAGTTTGATCTGAAAGTTTTCACACGCCTTCTAGTGAATCCGATTTCGTTTGAATTACCAAATTTCCTCAAACATTCTATTGTTCTAACCTTGCAGAAGGAAAAAATAAACTAGAAAAATTCTAAGTGTTGCCGGTCAAAAAACAAGATATTTCATTCTAAATGTAATATTTTGACTTTTACACTTTTGTCTAGTGAATAAAAGTTAGATTTCCTACAAACATCCAATTGCTACATGACCAATCTACATGCAAATAATTCTGAAACAAATATTTCTTAAAGCCCGACTGTAAATTCAACTTAAATTATAAAACTCATGCCTATTTTCACACAAATCATGTTCACACTCACACAATTACCCTATCCTAAACCTCATAATTATAATGTAGAATTATAGGTGTCTGCATACTGCCTTTGCCATACCATGTGATCTGCTGTCATAACATTCGAAACAAAATAAAGCCATTATCTTTTGATTAACTAAGTAAAGGTTTTACTAAGTAAAGGTTTTACTCTAAGTGCCAGTTTCAGTTATATAAGTTGTAGGCAGAAAGAAAGCTTGTGTAAAAAAGCATTTTACTATAATACATAAATATACAAATATACTAATGCAGTCATATATTTGCAAATTCTTAAATATAAAACATAGCATACTTCCTATCCATTATAACTTACTCACTCAATTATTCATAAAAAAGATAATATCTACAGTCCATCTTAGCATTATAGAACTTTGCAGTTACCAAAATAGTAGCATACTTATATTAATATAAATATGCTATTAAACAGGCAACAACGATCATAATAGTTATAGGCTTCTAGCAAGGCCTAATAAGTAAATATGTAGTTGTTTCATTCAGAATAATAACAAGCTCATATTAATATCAGATACCTTAAGGCGTTCAGAAAAATCTTTAAAACCCTTAACAAGTTGAGGCCAAAGACGTTCACGGTTGGAAGCCTCCATGCCTTCAAGCTTACCCATTGCCTCTTCCCACATAATCTGGAAAACATAAACCATCCACCAATCTTAGCAAAACCCACCATTATAGAAAGAAATCACTGAAAGATACGTAAAGAAATTCAACAGATTTGAAATCTGAAAATCAACAAGGATTGACAGTAATAAACTTACATCTGATACACCAGCAGGCTTTGTCCTAAATTATGGTTTAGTAAAACAACAATGTAGCACATGCGATGAGCGGAGGGAGGGAGTGACTGCGGCGGAGGGAGGTGGTGGTCAGCTGGCGGATTGGCCTGCGCAAAGGGCCTGCGCGCGCAGCGGATGTCGGCTGCAGGCGGGAGTCGGTCGATCGAGTTGGGGGAGGCTGAGAAATTAGGCGATTGGGGGAGGCGTGCAATTGGGCGGGCAATATAAGAGAATGGGGGAGCCAAAAGTTTTGAAATTTTAAAGATAGACGAACCAAGATGACACGCTAAAATGCGTGTCATCTTTTCTAAAAATGTTTTAAAATATGACATATATTTTATGATACGCGTAAATACGCGTCATTTTTTTCGCACGTCATCTTTTGCGCGTCATCTATTAACAGTTTTCTAGTAATGACCCTTTCCTATTTATTATTTGTTAATGATGTACTTTTGTTGGGTAAATGGTTTGAGTAGAACATAGCCAATCTTGCAAGATTACTTAGAAGCTTCTATATGGTGTTTGGGCTGCAAGTTAATCTAAAAAGTGTGACTTATTCGGCATTAATATGGACCAATAAAATCTGAATTCTGAGGCTGCCAAGCTTTATTGTAAAGTGGGGGTATTTCTATCTAATAATCTTGGCTTGACTTTTTGTGCTAACATGAAGTGAGAAAAGTTCTGGAATCCGATTATAGATTCTTTAGAGTCGAGATTGTCACGACGCAAGGCCTCTACTTTGTTAATGGGTGGTAGATTAACATTGATCAAAGCTGTACTTGATTCTTTACCAATATATTTTTTATCCCTGTACAAGGCACATAATAAAGTTTTCTAGAAGATGGAGAGAATAAGAGATTTTTTTATGGGGAGGGTCAAAAGATAAATCATAAATACATTAGGTCGGATGGGCAGTGATTGCTCCTAAGCATAAAGGCGGTCTTGGGTTGGGTTCGTTAAAAGATGTCAATAACTGTCTCCTTCCAAAATGGTGGTGGTGATACAAAACTGAACCTTATCGTTTATGGCGAAGGGTAGTTGATAGTATTCATGCACATCCATATCGCCTTCAAGCAATTCCCATAAAGCATGCTATTACTGGGGTATGGAGTAATATATTTAAACTTAATGATTGTTTCATTAAAAGAAACATAGACTTGAAACAAATGATAAAGGGGGAGGTGGGCAGTGGGATAAATATACAATTTTGGACAGATGTTTGGGTGTCGAGTTTGGTATTATATGACAACTTCCCAACCCTGTTCAAATTGGAAAATAAAATAAGCATGCTCTGTCCATGACTGTTTGATAGGGGTGAATTTGATGTTCAATTAGACATGGGTCAAGCATTTGAATTCCCAATTAGAATAAGCAGAACTAGAAGATCTCTCCAATTTGCTAAATCGGGTTGTTCTTACAAGTGGGGATGATAAATGAAATGGATTGGTGATCAGAGCGGGTCTTTTTTGGTTAAATCTTTAAGATCATTATGTGCCAATATGGTATCAAAATGCCACCCTCTCATTCTAAAATGGTGTAAATCGGCTCCAATTAAAGTTAATGTTTTCGCTTGGAGGGCTTAACTTGGTCGTATCCCTTCTAGAGATGCTCTTGCTCGGAAGAAAGTTATAATTGATCCACAATCTTGTCCATTGTGTTATGAAAGTGTCGAAACAGCGGACCATCTATTCACTTCATGTTACTATGCTATGGTTATATGGCAAATGGTGGCACAATGGTATGGTATTCCCTCAATTGTTGCTTTTTCTGTTAGTGATCTTTTGTAGTTGCAATGTTGCATACATTTACCCAGTTGAGTGAAGCAAAACGGAAATTGTTGCACACCATTGTTTTAACATCATGTTGGTGCCTATGGAAAGAGCGGAATGAAGTTGTTTTTAACAACAAAAAGACCATCGGTTGCAAGATTGATTAAGGAGATAAAGACTATGAGATAAAGATTGGTGTAAATTTTATTATCTTTAAATTTTGTATGTCGGTGGTGGCCTCTAATACTCTTACGTTGTGTTCCCGAGTTTACTTAACGAGAGAAAAGAACAAAAACACTTTCTTTTCCTTTCTCTTTTTTTCTATTCTTTTCTTTCTTTTCTTTTCTCTTCATTTCCTTTTATTTTGAAAGGATTGATTTTAGCCCTTATTTTCCTTCCATTTTCTTTCTTTTCCTTCCTTAAGTAAACTCAAGAACACAAATTTTTAACATTCCTTCCATTTCCTTCTATTAAAAAATCCTTTGAAACACAACTATTTTTTCTTTCCTTTCACTTCCTTTATTTTCTCTCCTTAAATGAGATTTGAGATTACGGTGTAGCTCTTGCTAAGATAGTAGGGATTTTTAATGAATTTTGCTGTTAAAAAAATCAAGTACATGAATACGAAAGGGGTCTGTTATAGCAAAACACCATGTGTTATCCAGACGCCCTCCTTACGGCCCGTAAGAGTCTTTACGGGTCGTAAGGCCTACAAGATATCATATCAGTCATTCAACAGTTTAACAGGTCGTGACGCCCTTCATGGGTACAAATTTCACGGTCCGTAAAAGTCTTTACGGCCCGTTTGGAGTAAAGATAACGGCCCGTTAAGGGTTTCACGGGCCGTTATGTTTGTAGGGTTTTTTTGAATTTTTTTTGACGCGATGTAATATTCTTTGATTACGGTGTAATTTTGTATTTATTACATTATTTAATACGATGTAATATTCCTCGATAATTATTTGAGTCGACATAATATTCTTTGTAAAATACTATATAAATCGTCAGATTTTAATTCATTTCATATCGATAAATTCAATAATTGTATACATTTTTAAAGCGATTTTGTTTATTAACGATGTCAATTTGGGATAGCAATTATTTATTGGTTCTGATTCCAACTATTACCCCGTCGAGGGTTATAGTTATTACGGTGACCAGGGTGGTAACTATACTGAACAGTATGGCGATAATGTTGGAAGTTTTAGCGGTAACTACGACGGTGATGACGGCGGCAACGGCAGTGATGACGGCGGCAACGGAGGTGATAGTAGCGGAGATGGGTATGGTGATGGTTCTGAAAAAAAAAAGACTTATACGACACTAATCAGGTTATTACGTAATTATTAGGTTTTTTAAGTTATTTGAAAATAAATAATTATTAAGTTTTGTTATTTGATAATAACTAGTTATATTATTTAAAATTATTAGGTTTTTTCATCTCGTGAAGAATTGGTTGATTGGATACGTAATATAAGTCGTGAAAATGGATATGTTATTGTCACGAAACGGTCGAAAAAAAACATAAGTGGGTTGGTAATTAAAATATGATTAAAATGTGATCGCGGGGGAGTATATAAAGGAGCACCCACTCTTAGAAACACTGGCACTAAAAAACAAATTGTCAGTTTGAATTACAGGAAAAGTACCAAATAAAAAAAGGTTGGTGAATCCTAGTTGTTGTAGCCGATTCTCATAATCATGAAGCCGATGAACACCTCGAGAGGCATGCATACGCAATGAGGCTCACTGTAAAAGAGATTTGTATGGTAAAGCAACTTACAGAGCAAAATATTGAGCCTCGAAACATTTTAGGCACACTGAGGGACCAAAATCCTAAAAACGTGTCAGCCTTAAGAACGGTATAAAATGGCCGCACGAAAATAAAAAACTCAAGCAAAATCGGTGAAACTCCAATGCAGGTATTTTTTAATATACTACAACAAAATAAATACAACCTGTTAGCCTAGAATAATCATACTTGAATCAAATAATTGAAAATCATAGATCAAACTAAGATGAACACAATAAAATCCCCTTTGATCTTCAAATTGATTGCCAAATATGTTTACAAGTAATCCCCCACCCTACTTGTCATACCACCATTAGTCAACTCTAATTACAATTAACCTATATCTATAGTGAATATGATATTCATTAGTTGCACTTAACCCCCTAGACTTAGGCTAATTAGCAGAAATTGCATATAAAACATAAAAATGATTAAAACATATTTAAATATTTTGTTGACACAAAATATATTTATTACAATAAAACTTCTAGTCATCTAAATCTTCAACCTCTCGTCTCGGTTCTTTGTCTCGTACTTGACGTTTGACTTTTGTTGACTTTGACCATGACGTTTGACTTTTGTTGACTTTGACTGTGTTGATAATATAGACTATCTTGTACAGCTATTCCAACAATACTCACCCCTTAGTCTATCATTATCAATGTCTTCAAACTAATCATCACGAGAAGTCAACAGTAGAAAGATCTTCAAATTGAAGCTTTCTGAATCTGATGAGAAAGATTACTCATCTCATAAGCTCCCCCTATTTATATGCTCCCCCTTTTCCAGTGCATCCTTTATGAAGATATTGGAACAGCTTTCCTAAATCTCTAATCTCGAGTGCTTCAGAAGATGTAGGAGGAGGATTCCTAGCTCGGTATCTTCTGCAAACTTAAGGAACAGATTCTCTGATCAGGTACACTGCTCAACTGATGATCGGCCATCACTTACAGCAAAAATCTGAAACACATTCATAAACACAATCTCGACATTTTTAATTAGATCATTTCATTTTAACAAAATAAACCCGTGTTTATTTGTGTTTGAAAACAAGCGAACCCGTGTTCGTTTGTGCGCAATTTCTGTGAAATGCATGAAAAATGATAAAATTGTAACAGCATAATATGGAAGACCTAAAAGAAATTTTGAAATGAAAATTTATTATAATTTTTATTTTTATTATATACATTTATTATAACATTTTTTATCTATTTTTTTATAACCGAGAACTGAATCGATCATGAGATCAC
Source organism: Flaveria ramosissima (assembly GCA_025215565.1). NCBI lineage: Eukaryota > Viridiplantae > Streptophyta > Magnoliopsida > Asterales > Asteraceae > Flaveria > Flaveria ramosissima. The sequence goes on from CM046045.1 coordinate 9,494,620, forward strand.
ATCCTCAAGATATACTTTAGCACAAAGATGAATCTAATCATCGACAAGCAATGAGATCACACTGATAACTGAATCTAATTACAGTCTTTGAATGATTTTGAAATTCTCAAACAAATCAATAACGATTGCTGATATGTTTGTTCATTTAAACTCATGCCCTCTCTTTTTCAACAAGCAGCAGATGATTCGTTAAAGTTTGATTAAATACTTTAGAATGCTAGAACCTCACAATCATTTGGCAAAAACCCTTACCTAACCTCAGGATTTTCTTGAATTTGTCAAGATCTTTATAGAGCAAGGCTTGTGGATTAGTGTGCAAGTGATTATCAACAGAATATTGCATTCTGTGATGAATTCATCGTTAGATGATTTGACACAACTTAGACCAAAATGGTGAGAGCTCCAGGTCTATATTCACGTATAACAAAGGAGATGACCATTTAATCATGTGCCGATGAGAGCTCCTGGTCAGTACTATCGTACAACAAAGGAGATCATCACTTAAGTCAGTACTTTCGTACAGCAGAGGAGATTAGCACAAACACAAGACATACAAATACACCACACAAGGCTCAAAAGATATGGCTTATATGATTTTTATCATGATGCGTGAAAGATCAATTCTCAATCCAATTTTTGTCAGGACTCAGTTTTCGTGCAGGCCAAAATGATTGCGTAAATCCAGACATCCTTAAGCATAGATTTTAATTTAAATCATTTTTTCTTCAGGCTGAGTCTACCAAGCATATCATTAAAGAATTTATTTGTTTTTCTTTTATTTTCAATTAAAAATAAGATCTAAATCAGATAACAGCATCAGATTTGGGTCATTTCTCATTTTAAAATGCAAGTCATGCAAGAACAAGCATTTTAAGAAGATATACAATCATTTCCCAGTCATCTCGAATCAAATTCTCAGTTCTCTTTTCATTTTTTATTTACTATACTCTCCCCCTAAATTTTTATTTTTGCAAACCTATTTCTTTTTTATTTTATTATTTATTTTTATTATTTTTTAATTTTTTTATAAAACTGTACAAAAGTAGAAATTTACCAAAAGAAGGTCTTCCAAACTACACTGATATAAAGATAAGAAATGAATTATCAAGAAATATGCAGTGATTGTGAAGTGAAAATTATGATTGTGCAGATAAAAATCCAGATTGTGGATAAAATACCATGACCTTAACCTGTTTGTTCCGCCTCAAATTTGAATTAGAAACAATCTCTGTCAGTAAACCGGATTACTAACAGTCCTCTTGAATTGCTTCTGCACTCATTAACAAATTAGTTAGAGAGGGGAACCCAGGCCATCGTAGTCCTGGAAGTTCCTTTTTCATCAATATAAGAAACCTGCTTCGCCACACAATCGTTTAAACAAACGGGGATTGTTGTATCCTTTTTTTTAATTTGCCAAATTTGTTTCGGTTCAATTAATTTGGATTTGAATGAATTAAATTTGGAAATTATTTTCTGTTTAAGACCATAAAGGAAAAGAATTGGTTTTGAACCTTTGATCATGTTCATCTTTGAATCATGTGAAACCGGTTTCACATGGAAAGGTTTGGATGGAGGGTTTTTCATCCAACCATTCAAAGATGTGTGCTTTTTACCTTTTGATCCAGAGAAGCAACCCGTGTTGCCTTTACCAACTGGAACATCCCTTGTAGACTGTGATCCGGAGAAGCAATTCGTTTTGCCTTTACCATTCGAATCAAGTCTTTGAGGGCACTTCTTTACCACATGACCTTCTTTTCCACACTCAAACAAGCCTTGAAAGGCTTTTGATGCTTGACTGACCCGTGTGTGCAGGTGGGGATGAGGATTACTTTGAGCTTGTAGCAGATTCTTGCTTGTTCTGAAGTTTCCTGTGATGAACAGGGAATGAGATCTTCACTGGTTGACTAGCTGTTTTGCAGTTGGATTAGAGATCCGTATTGGTCTTGATTCAGCTTTTGGAAGCTTTTTAGACTTGACAATTTTAGGTGAATATTGATCTTTGGGAAACCAACACTGTCCTCTGTGTTTATTCATCATCTGAGCTTGTCCAGTCTCGTATACACAGATCTGCTTCCAATGGATCTTGATTGATAGGAGTAGGACGTGTTTGTTGTTGGAACTTGATGATTAGGTGATTCCTTATTATCTTTTTTCACAACCATGACAGGCTCAAAAGTAGGAATTTTCACCTACTTTAAACTTATCAATGTTAGATCTAGAAAGGCTGTTGCAACCAAAACCAAGTCACTTAGAAGATTTTGGTACAACAAACAAAGGACTTCCGAAGCTAAGTATGGAACTTTCAAAGGAAGAAGGAGCTCTTCCGAAGACAAAGTGTAAAACACACTTCCGAAGGAAAACTCCAACTTCCGAAGACAAAGAAACTACTTCCGAAGATCAAGACTTAGAAAGAAAGATCTGAAGTCAACTTCCGAAGTACAGAAGTCCTCAAAGCCTCGGAAGCATAGAAGCCTCTGCCGAAGTATAAGTGGCTTCGGAAGAACTTGTTCTTCCGAAGCCAATTAACCTTCGGAAGACACTCCTATTATCCAGTGGATAAGTATGGTCTCTCTGACACTCCGCTGCAAATCTCTGAGATACTGCATGGCGTTTTCTCTAAAGCCATGTAGTTGAACATACTTTAATTCACTGTTTACCTTTTTATGTTAGTACAGTTGCCATCCTTAGTTGGTGACAAAAAGTAAGTCATGGACATGTCATGACTACCATATCTTAGATAATACTTTATCTAAGATACCTTAACTTTAGCATTGTAGTATATGCTTTAGTCTTAGGTTTCCAGAGCTGGTATCAAAGTATATCCGGCTGTAGGATCTAGTATATATAGTTTCTCATTGTAACTCTTGTTTCATGCTTGTAAGAGTCTTGTAATATCTTGAGTTGAGAAGTAATATATACAAGTGCCTTGAAAATTTATTTCTGCTTGTTCCTTTGCTACTTATTATATTATTATCAACTCTTGTAAAAGACATTACTTCATTTGATTTGAGTGTTACCATAAGTGAGTTTGAGAGAAATACAAGTGTTTAAGTGACAAACCCGATCCTGCAATTGGTATCAGAGCTTTTTAGGCTCTTGATTGTGAGATCTTACCATCCTAATCAACCAGTTTTTCACTCTTCCTTATACCTCACTCAAAATGGCCCTTAACAAATCTGAAGTAGAGATGTGGACGATGACCAAAGCTCCCATCATCACCCCTGAAAACTTCAGGTCTTGGAGCAGAAGAATGGAAGGCTTCATCAGGTATCAAGACAGCAAGATGTGGCAATCCATTGTCAATGGCCCGTATAAGCCAAAAGTAGCTGGTGGAAACGGTGCCATGATTGAGAAAGCCGTTGAAGATTATTCTGATGAAGACAGGAAGAAGCTTGACATAGACAGCAATGCTATGACTGTTCTTATGACTGCAATTCCAAACTCTATCATGGTGGGGTTTGAGCATTGTAAGTCTGCCAAAGAACTTTTGATGTGCTTGCTCAAATGTACTCAAGCTCAAATGATTCCAAGAAGGACTCACTGAAGCAGCAGTTTGAGAACTTCACCTATGTTGCTGGAGAGACTCTTAGCCAGCAATATTTCAGGTACATGGACCTCATTTCTTCCCTTCAATCTGTGGGAATTACTCATGAACTCAGAGACCTTACAAGAAAGTTCATGAGTGCTCTACCCAATGAGTGGACATTCTACTGTGTCTCTATCAAGAGAACAGAGAATCTGAATACACTCACCATGACCGAACTCTATGGGATCCTTGATGGATACCGTTTGGAAATGGAAAGTAAGAGGGGTCATCAGACAAGCAGACCCTTGAGTCTTCCTGCTAGCAACGCTTTAATGGTTGCTGAAGGCTCAGGAATCTCCCAGTCTCAGCAATACCTGACTTACACCCAGCAGCCATCCTGTTCTTCTGGGCCTTACATCACATTTCCTGAGACTCCAAGGTCTCAACAAGCTCAGCAAAGCTCCTTTCAGGACAGCTGTGCTTTTGTCTCAGGAAGTGGACACTCAAATGACTATCAATACTGCTTTGATGATCTAGAGTGTTTTAGCCCGGATGACGTGGAATACGTGGACATAGTCCAACAAATGGCTCTTCTAACCTACAGAGCAAAGAAGTTCTTTAAGAGAACTGGAAGGCAATTCCCTCAGAACCCAATCAACAGCAAATTTGGGTTTGACAAAACCAAGGCCAAATGTTACAACTGTAACCAACTTGGTCATTTTGCAAGGGAATGCAAGGCTCCCAAGTCCAACCCGGGAACCCCACAGGCCTCCACACATCCCTCAACACCAAAGCCCACCAGAAAGTCAACAGAGACTTTGCAATGGCTCAAGAAGTTGACTGGAGCTTTATGGTTCAGGATGTGACTCCTGCTCAAGCACTCATGGCCGGAACAGATGAAAAAAAGGTATATGAACATCTCTGTACTCCTGCCTGTATTGCTAAGGTTAAACTGTATCAGGACTACAATATGGAAATTAAATCTGATATTGAGTCTTTAAATGTTTTAAAATCTGACTTTAAAAGGGCTAATCTGACTACCAAAGAAAAATTAAGGAGTTAGAGAAAACTGTGTCCCTCTTAAAACATGAACATACAAACTACAAGACTCAAATAAAGGATTTAATATCCAAATTGACTGAGGCTCAAGCCCAGCTTGTCACTGCTGAGGCTCAAGCCAGGAAGTATGCTATTTCCGAGCAAAACTTCCAAGCCATTCTTGCATCATCCTCTCACTCAAAACTTTGTTACAAAACAAAGGTGGGTTGGGAACCAATGAAATTGCTCCACCACACTCTTATGAGTCTATAAGACAACCAAGGTGTGGTACTGAAGAGCAAGAGGTTCCATCTGCTGACCCACCTTCTCATGAGTCAAAGGATGATGCAACTATGGAGACCATCACAGGGAAGAACCAGGTAATTATGCCCTCCCCTGCCAATGATGATCAAAACCTGACCACCAAAGCCAGAAGAAGCAGAGCTAAGGCAGCCAGAAAAACTGCCAAGAAAGTGGCTGAGTCCAAGCTAAAGATAGACCCAAAGCAAAAGGGTGTATTCATCTCAGCTGGATTCCAGGTGGTTGGAAATTCTGATTCAGGAAAGGAGTGCAGTACCAGTACTCCTATCCTACCAAAGGATCAGAAATTAAAGGGAAAGGGTTGCTGATGAAGAGAAAAAGAACAAGAAACAGCAATCCTCACATTCCCAAAAAGTTAACATTGCATGCATAATGTGTGGTCTGCAAAACCACATGGCCAAAGATTGTTACTACAATCCTGCTAGCACACATTATGCAAATAATGTTAAAAAGGAAGGAGTCAGGGAAGGTTTCTCATTTGGACCATATCAAATGGTTCAAGTGATGAAAAAGGAAAGCTTGTTTCCGAAGCAAGGCTTCTTTCGGAAGAAAATTTTTTTCGAAAGGAAAAAGGCTTCGGAAGCTAAAGCTGTAAAGACTCAGAAAAGCAAAAGAGTCCCCTTGAAACCATCCCAGAAGAAGACTGCTTCGGAAGAAAAGGTGGTGAAGGTTTCTTCCGAAAAGAAAGAAGCTTCGGAAGAATGCCAAGCTACAAAAGCTTCAACAAGCTCATCCTCTATGATCAACCAAGGGATGGAATGGAAGATCAAGGAAGATGCTGTAGCCCAAACCTCTTCTTCAAAGACATCCATTGAACCCCCATGCATAAATTTTGGTTCAATTATGTCATTATCATTGGAAGAACCCAAGACCAATAAGGCTTGGGTTTCCAATCAAAACTAATTATCTCACCTTATGTGCAGGGACATCCATATGACAAGAATAACAACATTTGGATTGTAGATAGTGGATGCTCCAGGCACATGACAGGGAACAGATCTCTCCTTCAACAATTTCAACATTATGATGGAGGTCCTGTCCAGTTTGGAGGTGAGGCCGGAGGATATATTTCTGGCAGAGGAAGTATACAATGGAAAGTTAAAGGTTGACAAAGTTAATTTTGTCAAACAGCTTGAACACAACCTGTTAAGTGTTTCTCAATTCTGTGATCAAAAGCATCAAATGCTCTTCACAGAACATGAGTGCATTATCCTCAAACCCGGGATGACAATTCCTCAGGAATTGGTGCTTCTTAGATCTCCCAGGAAAGGGGATATGTACAAGCTGGATATGAACAATGCTTCCCCAATGGGAGAAGTATCATGCTTTCTTTCCAAAGCTGATGGTGATGAGTCAACACTATGGCATAAACGAATGTGTCATGTAAATTTTAAGACAATGAATAAATTGGCTAAAAATAACTTGGTACATGGTTTGCCTAAAAAGGAATTTTCTGCAAAGATAACTGTGTTGCTTGCCTGAAAGGGAAACAACACAAGGCATCTCATAAATCCAAAGTTGTTAACTCCATCACCACTCCATTACACTTATTGCACATGGATCTATTTGGTCCCACAAGTATAATGAGCATTGGAAGGAAATCATATTGCCTTGTGATTGTTGATGATTTTACTAGATTTACATGGGTATTTTTTAAGAACCAAAGATGAAACTGCTGAAACTTTAAAATCTTTTATTCTTAAAATAGAAAATCAAGTTGATCACAAGGTTAAAATAATTAGAAGTGATCAAGGGACTGAGTTTAAGAACCTAGTTCTTGACTCATTTTGTAACTCAAAAGGGATTGCCAGACAATATAGTGCTCCTAGAACTCCTCAACAAAATGGTGTTGCTGAGAGGAGAAATAGGACACTTATTGAGGCTGCTCGGACTATGTTAGCTGATTCAAAGCTGCCTCTAACATTCTGGGCAGAGGCAGTCAGCACTGCATGCTATGTGCAGAACAGAGTTCTTGTAGTAAAGCCACATGGAAAAACCCCTTATGAGTTATGGAACAAGAGGCCACCGTTCATTGGCTTTCTAAGGTCCTTTGGCAGCAGGTGTACCATACTTAATACAAAAGACAATTTGGAAAATTTGCTGAAAAGTCGGATGATGCTATCTTTGTTGGATATTCCTCTTACTCTAAAGCTTATAGGGTTTATAATATTAAAAATCAACAATTTGAGGAATCTTCCAACATTGTAGTCAATGAGCACACTCCTTGTGTTAGGGGGAATGGCCCTGATCATATCTTTGATTTAGAATTGTTTCCAAACTATTCTAAACCATCTTGTGAGAATGTTTCAGCTGGAACAGGTGCTCAAAGTGACTCTGATGAAGATCAACTGTTTGAGCTTCCCAGACCTATTCCAAGTTCTCCAAGAGTTGCAACAAATCAAGTTCCTACTATTGAAAGATCTGACAGTATAACCATTTCAAGAGATAGTGGTACTTCAACAAGGGATTCACCTGCTGACTTTCAAATCTCTTCAGGTGACCCTGCACAACACCAGGCTGATGAAAGCACCATCTTGAAGGAACAGGCAACTGTTAATGATGCTTCACAGCAAAGAAATGATGATGTTTCTCTTTCATTCAATCAGTCCTCATTGAATGAGTTTGAAACAACAGCTGGACCAAGTATTCAAGCTCCTGAGCAAAATATGTCCAATTTGGACTTATCTTTGCAACTGGAGGTGATTCCTAGACTCAGGATTCATAACACTCATCCAGCTGAAAACATCATAGGGGAAGTCTCTGAAGGCGTGAGAACAAGAGGACAAACTCACAATGGGAATGTCTGCTTGTACTCATGCTTTTTATCCCAAATGGAACCCAAGAAGGTGGAAGATGCCTTGAAAGATAGTAGCTGGGTTGAATCAATGCAAGAGGAGCTGCTTCAATTCAAAAGACAAAAGGTTTGGAACCTATGTCCGCTACCATCTGGTCAAGTACCTATAGGCACTAAATGGGTATTCAGAAACAAGAGAGATGATAGAGGCTTGATTATCAAGAACAAGGCAAGACTGGTGGTTCAAGGATACACTCAAGAGGAGGGAATCGATTATACTGATGTCTTTGCACCTGTTGCAAGACTTGAGGCAGTTAGGATCTTCCTTGCTTATGCTGCATCCAAGAATTTCACTGTCTACCAGCTTGATGTCAAGTGTGCCTTTCTATATGGGGATATAGATAGGGAAGTCTATGTATGCCAACCTCCAGGATTTGAAGATCCACAGCATCCAAACTATGTGTGCAAGTTGGATAAAGCTCTATATGGGCTGCACCAAGCACCTAGGCTGTGGTATGAGACATTGTCTCAATTTCTCCTGAAGAATGGTTACACTAGAGGTACCATTGATAAGACTCTTTTCATAAGAAAGTCTGGGAAAGACATCTTGCTCGTTCAAGTCTATGTTGATGATATCATATTTGGTTCCTCAAATGACCAAATGTGTAAAGACTTTGAGAGCATTATGAAGAAGAAGTTCGAGATGAGTTCCATGGGAAAAATGGACTTTTTCCTTGGAATTCAGGTAAAGCAATTGAAGGAAGGGTTCTTTATCAATCAATCTAAGTATGTCAATGATATCTTAGAACGATTTGATATGAAGGATTGTAAAGCAGCAAAAACACCTATACCCAGAAACCACAATCTCTGCCCTGATTCTGAGGGGGAGGATACTGATCAACATCAGTACAGAGCGATTATTGGTTCTCTGATGTATCTCACAGCAAGTAGACCTGATATCATGTTTGCAACTTGCATTTGTGCAAGATATCAGGCTGCTCCAAAGGTGTCTCACCTAATAGCTGCCAAGAGAATTCTTAGATACTCAAAGGAGCACCTAAACTAGGTCTCTGGTATCCAAGAAATAGTGATTTCAATCTCTATGGTTACTCTGACAGTGATTATGGTGGCTGCAACATCAACAAGAAATCAACATCTGGTGGATGTCAATTTCTTGGTGGAAGGATCATCTCATGGCAATGCAAGAAGCAATCCTGTGTCTCTACATCAACTGCTGAAGCTGAATACATTGCTGCTGCTAGTTGCTGTGCTCAGCTGCTGTGGATTCAAAACCAGATGATAGACTACGGATTCAACTTCATGAGCACTCCTATCCACATTGACAACAACAGTGCTATATCCATTACTGAAAATCCAGTGAAGCACTCCAAGACTAAGCACATTGATATCAGGTATCATTTCATTAGAGATATTCATGAGAAAAATCTTATCAAACTAATCAAAGTTGACTCAAATGAACAATATGCTGATTTGTTCACCAAAGCCTTTGATGAACAAAGATTTAAATATCTCATTACAGCTATTGGGATGATAAACATTGATTAGTTAATCTCATTTGAAAACCTTTTAATGTGTAAAGTCTCATGTCAAAACAATCTAAGCCCTGTTACAAAAGATCTTTTCTAAATTTTATCTAAGTATGAATTCTTCCGAAGAGAAATTAACCCTCGGAAGATATTTTGCATATCTTCCGAAGCAAATTTCTCCCAGGATAATTTTCTTCTCGGAAGAGTGTTAAGTCTCGGAAGAAGCGATTGATTTCATATCAGATCTACTTCCGAAGCTTTTAACACACTCCACTTGAAAAGCAACATATACTCTCGGAAGTAATCAATTTACCTTCGGAAGTAAATTTGCCTTCGGAAGAATATTACCTTCGGAAATGCTTTATACTCGAAAGAAGAAAGATTTTACTGTGTAACGGAAATCTTTTGGGCCCCACTCTGTAAAAAGTAAAGATTTTGTTAATGATGTCGGATTATTTAAATGGACTAACCTTACCGCCCATGTCACATCATCCACTGAAACCTCACATCGTCTTATCCAAAACCCCCTTTTAAACCGCCATTCCACCCATTTAAATACTTCCGGTTAATCACTTACATCCTTTTTACCCAAATTACTGCCCTAAAAGCTTTCTTCTTCTCAATTTACCTTATTCCGAACTATCTTTCTGTCATCTTCTTCAATGGCACTAAACCCTCAGCACAACCAAGTCGCACTCCTTGATTCTTCAAGGGATGTTGACTTCTCAGACATCATTCTTTTCTGACCCAATCTTCGTACTACACCGCTCTGACTGTAAACCCCACGATTTACTCAAACCAAATGTCTGAATTTTGGGCAAATGGTCAGATTGAAACCCTAAATGGGGTTCGTGTTATTCGGTCGAGCATCTGTGGCCAGGAGTTGGTCATATCTGAACAGATCATCAGGGAGCATCTAGAGCTTCATGATGGGCGCTCCAACGGAATTCCCCAAACAGATTTGGACAATTCTTATCTCCAAATGGGATATGGTGGAGATGTCAGCAGGTCAACTGTTTACAAATTCAACTTCTCCTACAAATGGAAGTTCCTGCTGCATGTGGTTCTTCACTGCCTGTCTAATAAATCTGGGGGATGGGATCAAATCCCATATGAACTTGGGTGCCTAGTTCATGGGTTGGTAAAAGCCTCCGCTTCAACTATTCAAGGTTTGTGCTGACTAACCTAATGGGAAATCTTCAAAGGGACACATTCTTCATGTATCCCAGGTTTCTCCAGCACATAATCAACTGTGAGCTGGACCAGGCAAGCTTGTCTGTGCAGCTGCTCTGACTGCTCCTCAAATGAGGCCGACCATCTTCAAGACCTTGAAGAGAGTGTCCACCAACTTCACCGGAAGAGATACTGCACTTCTTCCAGGTATGATTGAGCCAATGGCTCCTGGTGACATCCCTGTTAACCCCACAGGTGATGAACCCACACCAGCAACTACCCTCACTCTGCCAAATCTACCTTCTCCACCCATTACATTTACCTATCAGAGACGTCACAAACGAACCCTTGTTCAATCTACTCTGATTGAACAAGCTCCTCATGTTCTACCCAAAAAGGCTAGAGTGGAACAAAGGGCTCCCACTCAGCCTGAGGTCCAACCATCCTTCACAATTGACCTCAATATGGGTCTTGAGTCTCCTCAGTCTCAGACCCATGAGCCCGAAACCCAAGCTGATAGCCCTCAGGGAGAGTCTCTATACTCCCCTGAGCAGCCAAAAAGGGACAGCTATCACAGGCTCAATGCCTCTAGACATTGATCAAAGTCCGGGTCATTAGGTTTCATTCCATATCCTTTACTGACCTTTTGACTGGAGCTGGTGAAGAGATTATGTCTCTTAAAGGCAATGAAGTTGATCCACAACACCCTCTCAAGGATCAACAGAGCCTAGAGAGACCCTTATCTCTAGCCCCCATCAGCAAAGCCTTTTGAGGTGAGTCCCACTGATGTGGAGGGGACTCATGTAGATTCAGCTGCCACTACTGAAGGAGCCTCAATGGATCCTCAGGACAGTGGTAACGAACTGAGACTGAATCTACGGCAACCATGCCCTTTGATGACATCTGATGACTCTGAAAGAGACATCATTGTGCAAGGGAAACCAGGGCGCCAAGAAACCACATCTGGTGGTGAGGATGAACATACCAGGTATGTTACCTCATCTCCCATGATTCTTCAAAAGAAGATGAGGGAAGAATGCAACTCACCATTCAAGACCTACTTTCTAAAGTCTCAAACCTTGAATCTAAGGTTAGGACTTTAGAGGATAGGTCTGCCACTCAGCAACTTGAGATTGAAACTCTCAAGGCCAAACTAGCTGAGAAACAGATTGAGAGGTCTGTTAGGCATGTACCAATTCAGGTCTCCTTGACCTCTTCCTCTAGCTCATCAAGCTCTCAGGATGATGCTACCAAAAAGGGGGAGAGTGTTCAGAGACAAAGTCAAAGACAGGAGGAAAACCAAAGTCAAGCTCTCACTTCCTTGAGCTCAAAGTATCCTGTGCAACAAGCTGCAATTTTCCCTGAGCCTCCTCCAGTTGTTTTTCAAGTGGATCAAAGGATGCTCCAAGATCTCAATAGGTTCTTTAACAAGTTCCTATTGGAATCTCTTATAGAACAGCCAAGCCCTGATATGTCTGTGATCTACTTCGGAGCTCAAGAGCTTCAGAGGTTAAATGCACCTTCTACCACTATCGAGGAAGTTGGTCAACCTAAGGTCCAAGTGGAACCTGAGATTAACTTCGAAGGGGAAACAAGGACTGATGGCCCAGCAACTGAAACAGTTGGGACAGAAAGTGTATTTTCACAGACTTCCGAAGCACAATTCAAAGCCTCGGAAGAACAATCTCAAACTTCCGAAGCTGAGATTGCTGCTGCGGAAGGACTATTCTCATTATCCGATGATCTAATAGTCACAGATGCAATTCTGGAACTTGCATCTGAGGTTAATAGGGAGGATTTTCTCACCCAACCTTTAGCTCTGACATCAGCATTAACTCCAGCTCCCATCTCTACTACCCAACCTGAATCTTCCATCCAAGAACCCCCAAAGTCTAGTACTTCCGAAGACATCAAAGGAAAGAGGAAGATGACTTCGGAAGAGCTTCAGGAGGAAGAAAGGTTGGAGAAGCTTAAAAGAAAAGGTAGGCTTCCAACTGGGAAACTGTAGCTGCAAGTACCAAAGCAGCTGCAGCCAACCAGGAGGCAGTCAACAACCGAAAAAGAGTAGAGGTCATAGATAGACTTGTTGGTCTAGGGGCTGCAACTGAAGATGTACTCCTGCTACCATTAGAGGAGTTAATAGAGCTGGAAAAGGCAACCTTGCTGCTAAAACAGCAAAAAGAAGAAGCTGCAAGGTTGGCCTTAGAAGAAGAAAGGGAGAGGAAGGAAAGAGAAGCTGATCTGCAGCTCAGGAGGGAAAGGATAACCTTCCTACTCTCCAGAGGTTTCTCTCAAGAAGAATTGTCTCCACATAACAATGATACGATCTTATGGCTCTTCAACAAAGAGCAAGATCAAATGGAGAAGAGAGAGAAAGAGAGCTGCAAGGGAAAAGCTGTTGCAAAAGAAGAAGAGGGAAGAGGAAGCAGGACTGACTGCTGCCAAGAAGATAGGTGAGAAGGCCTGGATGAAGAGTTATCTCAGGCTCATGGCTTCTCTGGCAGGCAGGTGGGTCCTATGTCAGAAAAGACTCTCCAGCGACATGTCAGTGACATTAAGGCTGACATTCGCGCGGGGAAGAGGAAGGAGATGTATAGAAGGGGACAGGGGATGACCTTCAAAGCAACCACTCAACCCAAACTCCAAACCCAACCTCAACCTGAACCTATACCCTTTCTTTCCCAATCAAAACCGAACCAACCTCTGAACCATACACCCCTGAACCTACACCATCACACCTACCAACCTCTTCACCTCAACCACCTAAACTACCTATCCTCCAACCCAAAACCTTAGCCAGAACCCAAACACCTCAACCTACCCATCAACCCATCAAACCATCCCCTCAGCCTTCTAAGCATCTCTCAATGGAAGAATTCAAGGCAGTCAAGACAAAGCTCATAAACTGCACAACACTGAGCGATATCTCCTGTGAGGAGGATTCAGTCAATTTGACCTATGTTGACGGATCCTCAAGTTCCCTCACAAGAGATCAATTTCTTGATCTGCCCAGAGGAACTTTGGACCAAGCTGCAAACCTCCTTGGCCTCAATTCAGACACTTTGAATGAGGAAGAAAAGAAGCTAAGGAGAAGGCTGGTGACTCTACTGGATACTAAGAAAGGAGACAGGGTGCCAAGACAACCTCTTGCACCCAGAAAGAAGATCATCCAGTGGAGGTTCGAAGACTCTTCTCACCTTTGTTGTTGAAAGAGAGAATGGAGAGCTCAACAGGCTGAGTGCCTCATCTCTGCTACACTTGAGCAGGTTTGACATTGCTGAGTTAGCAGAGAAGCCATTCTCCAACCCTTCAAACTCTGATGTAGCTGCCCATATCAGAAATCATCTAGGCAGCCTTCATATGGCCGAGAGCTTACTGCTAGAAGCAAGGTTGAAGAGGAGTTGAAACTGAGAGAGGAGGAGGAAAGGAAGGGATCAGCAACCAAAGGCAAAGCCTTTCTACAAATGGTTGAAGGTCCTGATGACTTGATTCCAGTTAGATGGGAGTATGACTATAACTCCCGTCAACTAACTCTCTTCAGGGGGACACAACAGAGGGTACATGTCATTCAGAGTGATAGACTGGATCTCCTATCCACCAATGACTTGTACAAGCTTCTCAGCACTACTTCAGGGAAGAACAAAGAGACAGACAAATACCTTTTGTCCCTGGTGCTGAAGGCTTTGAGAAGCAGAAATAAGTGAGGTTTTGGTAGCATCAGCCTAGGGGGAGTTTGTTGGATCTAGAAAGGTTGTTGCAACCAAAACCAAGTCACTTAGAAGATTTGGTACAACAAACAAAGGACTTCCGAAGCTAAGTATGGAACTTCCGAAGGAAGAAGGAGCTCTTCCGAAGACAAAGTGTAAACACACTTCCGAAGGAAAACTCCAACTTCCGAAGACAGAACCTACTTCCGAAGATCAAGACTTAGAAAGAAAGATCTGAAGTCAACTTCCGAAGTACAGAAGTCCTCAAAGCCTCGGAAGCATAGAAGCCTCTTCCGAAGTATAAGTGGCTTCGGAAGAACTTGTTCTTCCGAAGCCAATTAACCTTCGGAAGACACTCCTATTATCCAGTGGACATAAGTATGGTCTCTCTGACACTCCGCTGCAAATCTCTGAGATACTGCATGGCGTTTTCTCAAAAGCCATGTAGTTGACCATACTTTAATCCACTGTTTACCTTTTTATGTTAGTACAGTTGCCATCTTTAGTTGGTGACAAAAGGTAAGTCATGGACATGTCATGACTACCATATCTTAGATAATACTTTATCTAAGATACCTTAACTTTAGCATTGTAGTATATGCTTTAGTCTTAGGTTTCCAGCTGGTATCAAAGTATATCCGGCTGTAGGATCTAGTATATATAGTTTCTCATTGTAACTCTTGTTTCATGCTTGTAAGAGTCTTGTAATATCTTGAGTTGAGAAGTAATATATACAAGTGCCTTGAAAATTTATTTCTGTGTTCCTTTGCTACTTATTATATTATTATCAACTCTTGTAAAAGACATTACTTCATCTGATTTGAGTGTTTCCATAAGTGAGTTTGAGAGAAATACAAGTGTTTAAGTGACAAACCCGATCCTGCATCAAGAAGTTAGAAGAATAGTAGATATAGATTATACAACAACTGGGATGAACATCGTTAGCTGACGTACCAGCATTTGGTTTATTGTATCCCATAACAGTTGTAGATCATATCATCTCGCACCTCATTAAGATGACACCGCTCAAACCTGAATGCAGACTATATAGTAGGTTGTTAAACAAATCATATTAGGATGAGGTTTGGGCATGGTGAATAACATAAAGTAGATAGAAGGGGGTGGAATTGAATTAAATACAGTTTCACTATCAGAGTTTTTTTATCCAATTCCATGTTTTACCCGCGCCCCTTGTTGTTTAGCAATAAGCTCATCCTTTTTCATGTATGAAAGGTTCATTTATCAAGATTCGTTTGAAGCTGTGTTGTTTCAAATTTAGCTAAAACAACTTTCTCTCATAATATTAATTTCAACGTTACGCTCCAAAATAGTTCTTTTTAAAAGATCATTTTCAGCCAATGCTTCATTAAGTTTTCTTGAAAAAGCAATTTCATTTTTCTTTAATTCCTGATTGATTATTTTAATTCTTTTTCATTTTCCAATAACAATCTGTTTGCCTTCTAAATCCAAAATAACCGATTTTGCATGACAAAGAACACATATCCTGAACAGTCTCATAAGGAAGACCCATGATAGTTTGTTCCGCAGCTAAGCTCTTTTACAGTTGCAAACCCTTGTGATTTTTTTGTTCCTCTGCTTTGACCTTTAGCATCTCGTCAGCCTCATATTTCTTTCTCTCTTTTATCAGCTTTTCCAGCCTTATCATCATTGGTTCTCACAGACTCTGGTTTACTGTCATTGTCGACTCTCAAAGCTTCACAGTTTCTTCTATAGTTTCTCTGAATTCAAATATCGTAGACGGGGTTTTTTTATACATCTCACATTTTATGGCGGGCCTATCGCATGTGTTGATGATAGACACACGTATATAAAACGAACGTCTACAAAATGTCATTTGTCAAATGGTTGGTGTGACATCAACACTGAAATCGTTTTCTGTTGCTCATGCATTCATTAATCTTGAACGTCAGATTAATTTCAGATGGGTTTTAGAATAACTAAAAGAAACTTTAGAGCAAAAGTGTATAGAACCCCGTGTTATATTTACCGACAGAGGCCTTGCTTTGATGAAAGCGTGTGTGAATAGTTTTTCCAAATGTCGTGAGACTACTTTGTAGATGGCATATATTGGAAAAATTATTTATACATGTGATTGATAGGTCAAAATATACCACTCGATGACATTGATATTTTTTGAAGAAAGCTTGACTTTTCACCAGCGTATATTATACGGGAGGAGAAAATAAATGTACATAAAGAAATGAAGATGGTGACAAAACATTTACTTCTTCAACCAGAAAGAGTGAAAAGATATGTAGTAGGTATGATAAAATCACTCATAAAATCAGCGAAAATAGATAATAAAAAAAGCTCCGAAAGTGCAAACAAATACATGCAGTCGTCCTAAAAAGGATAAGCAACAAGATGTGATATTAGACCCTCCTAAACATAGTATATACGTACAAGAACGAGAAAATATTCAAGTTCCTCCAATATATTCAAGTTTAGTGGTAAAGTCTAAACAATGGTCATTTCAACCCAGTCAATCAATGTCTTCCAAAACAAGAAGCAAAGATATATCATCCCAACAAACTTCAAAGTTTTCATATACCCCGGGGGACGAAGAAAAAAACAACTATTACCAGTTTCGTGATTCGATTTCATCTGTGTTCTATCCGTACATTTGGGGTGCGGATGATGTATATGCGAACGGTAATTGTGGTTTTCGGGCTGTAGCAGTTGGATTGGGATATGATGAAAATCAATGGCGTTTTATTCGTACCTAACTTATAGCAGAGCTGGATGAAAATGCACATCAGTACAATGATATGTTTCACGATATCAAGCGTCTAAGAAATTCATTGGACTGGAATGGGATAGGTGCAACTCCATATAAACATTGGATGTCAGTGCCACCCGCAGCGATCTTAGTTGCTGACAAATTTCATGTGGTTTTAATTTTAATTACAAAAGATAACAGTGCAACTTATTTTCCATTCTGGTTGTCTCCTCACGAAATCGCTAGCCACCAATTGATTGCAATTGTCTTTGTTAATGGAAATCATTTTATTTGGCTTCGATTAGTAGATGACTATCCAATGCCTTTTCCAAATGGATACTGGAAAATTTTTAAAACACCAAATGCTAATGATTGTGAGCTTACATACAAGGCACAAATTAAAAAAATTGTTGAATTGAGAATTGTCAAGACGCGTGAACATATTAATTTGTTATAAATTATATGTATTATTGTAATGGTTTTGTATTATTGTTGTAATAGTCGGATTTTAATATAATATGCATATTTGTAATTTTTATAATCGCTAAATATGTTACTATGAAATGCAATTTGTAATCATCAAACGAAAAACATTAAAACTTAATATAAACAAAATACAATTTTTACGTCAAAACATAAACAAAATACATCAAAATAACTACTCCGGAGGTGGCTGATCCGCGGCGTTGTCAACTGCCTCGTCACCATCTACCGGCTGCCTCAAAAAGGAACAATCTCAGGGCGAGGCGGAGGACCAATCCCCTGTGACGCAGCCCAAGTGCTGCTGAGCTCCATCAGCCACAAATGCATAGTATGCATCTCACGCAGCAAATGCACAGACTCAGCAGCAAATGCACAGACTCACGCAACAGTTGCATGGACTCGGCCATATACTCCCCGGTAGGTGGAATATGCCGGATAATAGTCCTCGTGGTAGTTGTCACACCCAACCTTGACGGCGGAGGGAAACGTCGAGGAGTGAGAGTTAAGATCGTTCACAGCCCATAACGCTATTATTAAATCCAAATATTATAATCATAAGTTTCCAATGTAACATTACAAGCATAAGTCTCAAACATGAAGGTAACATAACATAAGATGTAAAATTATTCATGGAATCCCATTTATTTAACTAGGTCCAATCCTAGATGTGTATAAGCTTCAAAAGTGCATCAAACTTGGGCGTTTCCTGAAACATGTTAAAAATAAAAGGTCAACAATAATGTTGGTGAGATTTTCATAGTTTTCAATACATAAGTATATAAAAGATGGCAATCCATGTTATAAGTTAGAGAGCAAAGTAACTAGGGATGTAAGACAGAATGCACAATCAAACCTTGACAAAGTTTTACAAGTCTCAAACGTTTACAAGCATATACGATTAGCTAAGTGTACTTGGATAAACCAAGCAGGCTTGTCAGACCCATAGATCTATGACGTCGCCTGGCTAGCAATAGTTAATGATTGTACATATATTCGACATTACATGGTAGCTACAAAGATCAACTAACCATAACATACAAGTGAATTGCCATAAGTTTACAAGCATCAAACGTGTTTACAAGTGCAATGTTTATATGGTAACATGTTTCACCCAAAAGTGTAAAAATGTAAAAGGGGTATAGAAATACTCACATGATCAATAAGTATAAATTGGATGATTAATAAAAAATAATAACAAGCGTCGATTCAACGTATTCCTTCACAATGTACCTAAAATATATATATTTATAAGATTTTAAGTTTAATTATATTAAGTTTAACGATTAACGGGGACTAGGGTTCTAAATGGAATTTAGGGATTGTCAAATAACTATGTTTAACAAAATGGAACCAATTTTAGTTATTAATATTAAAGAAAGTTATTATTTTTATATAAAGTTTTATATAAAAATATAACACCTATAATAATTTTGTACATATTATAGGTTAAATAAAGTCTAATAAACACATTTTAAACGATATATAAAAGCAACGTTCGGAATAATCATATTCGTGGAACAAGGTATTAGTTAAAGTATAGTTTTTATAAAACAAATTTATTATTAATATTATTTAAGAATATATGACAAAGGTATAAAAGTATTTCTTTTAAGGAATTATTTACAGAAAATAATTAGAAACATTTTTAAATTATCAGTTTTTTATAAATGACTTTTATATTTTTAAAAATTTGAAATTATTGTCGAAGGCTAAAAGCCTCAAAAAGAAAATGTGAGGTTGCCCGGGGTCGAACCCGGGACCTCAAGAATCACATGGGAACAATTTACCATTAGGATGGGTCGCCTAAGCCTGACAAACCCCAATTCCCATATGTTTTAAAACAAATCAAGCAGAACCCCCAAATCCTAAGAACCCTAAAATCGGATTAATCCAAATCAAAGTTCTAATCACAATCGTTTATTGTAACAAACATGGGGCTTTGATTCCCCAATGAATTTCGAGCATGTTCATGTATTCAATTACCCGTTTCAAGGACAATCGCTGAAGAACGGATGAGAATAGGTCGCGGCTAAAGTCGTAGCTTGTTCAGTTTGCAATTAGCGATAGCACATGAATTAATTCTACAGAAGCCTTCTAATAGATCCAATGATGAAAAGCCCCCTATCAATTGCAAGTTGGAGAGCTCGGATTGAGGTGTTCAAAAGAGTTGCAGGTTCGCGATGGAGAATGAATCGAATGAAGGGTTCTTGTATGTTTCAGGTGGAATTGAGTTCGGCAGAAGCTTAGGGTTAGTTTAAGGTTCGATTAGGATCCATTTAATTAGATTATTATTGGGTTTAAATGATTGAACGGTTTTAAGTTTAAAGACTTCGGTTATACAATCCGATTATGAAAGAAACCGATGTTTAATCACAATTAAAGTAGGTGTTCAAGTTCGAAAAGGTTCACGATGCAATTTGAAACGGTTTGGGTGTTAAACCGCTCAAATTTCATGGTTTTTGAGGTGGCCGGAGCTCGGCCGGAACTTGGCCGGAGCTCCCGCCGGAATTACGGGTGTTGGGTGGGGGTTTGGTTTAAGTTTCATAATTTACAGCTTTGGTCCCTTAGTTTTCAAACTTTATTATTTTATGCATAAACTTCTATTGAAAGTTTATTAATTGGCAAAAGCAACCCCCAACCTTAGTTAGATTTTGTTTTTTTTAATATATTTAGTTTCAATAACCCTTATAAGTTATTGTAATAAGTAATCTTACCATTACTAATATATTATCATTATTATTAACATAAGCTGATTTATTATCGTTATTATTATTATTATTATTAATCTTACTAATATTATTATTATTATTGGTATTATTGTTATTAGTCTTATTATTATTATTATTATTATGTTAAGCAAATTAAGTTATTAACTTTCAACTTTAAGATTAAAGTTAACTAAGAAACATATAATAACCCATAAGTTTCACACTTGGCATAATGGTCCTTACAAGATTAAGTAAAGTTAACACTTAGTTAACGAAAATTCAAGATGTTACAGTCTCCCCAACTTAAAAGAATTTCGTCCCGAAATTATGAATAAAACTAAGAGAACAATGCGGGTATCTCTCTTTCATATGATCCTCACTCACGCTCCAAGTGAACTCAGCTCCACGTTTGTTTTCCCAACGGACTTTGACGATAGGTGTGGTAGTTGTTCGGGTCTTCTTCAGGGTTCGATCCATAATCTCAACAGGCTTCTCAACGAAATGCAATGACTCATCTATTTGAATTTCCTCTAATGGAACATGCAATTTTCATCAGCCAGCAGTTCCAAGTTTGAGACATGAAAGACAGGATGAACTCCGCTAAGTTCAGAAGGTAGCTCCAGTTTGTAAGCCACTTTCCCAATTCTTTTCAGAATCTTGAAAGGTCCTACAAACGTGGGGCTAACTTACCCTTCTTCCCAAAACGTACAACACCCTTCCATGGAGAGACCTTAAGAAGAACCATGTCGTCGACTTGAAACTCCAACGGTTTGCGTCTTTTATCGGCATAACTCTTTTGGCGACTTCTAGCCACCTCAAGGTTATTTCGAATTTTGGAAACTTTGTCGGTCGTTTCTTGAATAAGTTCAGGACCAGTGATAGATTTTCCCCAATGTCAGTCCAACAGATCGGAGAACGACATTTACGACCATACAAAGCCTCGAATGGTGCCATCTTGATACTTGAGTGATAACTATTGTTATACGAAAATTCCGCGAGCGGTAAATGCGTATCCCAATCACCACCAAATCAAGGACACAAAGACGCAGCAGATCCTCGAGGGTTTGGATTGTTCGTTCGGTTTGACCATCGGTTTGAGGATGGTAAGCCGTACTTAAATCCAATTGAGTACCCAAGAGTTCTTGCATCGAAGACCAAAAGTGTGAAGTGAAACGAGCATCTCGATCGGAAATAATGTGTAAAGGCACGCCATGACGACTCACAATTTCGTCAATGTAGATTCGAGCCAGCCTTGAAACCTTGTACGTATCTCGTATGGGTATGAAATGTGTTGTCTTGGTCAAACGGTCAACAATGACCCATATGCTATCATGACCACGAGGTGTACGAGGTAACTTGGTTATGAAATCCATGGATATATGTTCCCATTTCCACATAGGGATTTCAGGTTGCTCAAGTAAACCACTTGGTCGTTGATGCTCGGCTTTGACCCTTGCACACGTGAGACACTTGGAAACATAAGACGCGATATCTTTCTTCATTCCAGGCCACCAATATTGACCACGCAGGTCCATGTACATCTTATCGGAGCCAGGATGAATGGAATATCGGGTTTGATGAGCTTCGTTCATAATGAAGTGTCGAAGTTATCACGATTTGGGATCCACGTCGATTCGGGTTTGTCTCCAGTTGTGACCGAACGTTAGACATCAAATCTTCATCTTCCCTTCGTCGGTTAGTGCCGCTTGTTGAGCCTCGCGAATGCATAACTCGAGGTCACTATCGATCCTTATGTTTTGGAGCATGATAGTAGCCTCGTTGACATCCACATGAATCTCGGTATCAAATTCTCCTAGCGTATCAAACCATTGCCTTCGATCTCGAATCTCTTGAAGCGAGACAGTCTTGTTGTGAACCTTGCGACTTAGCGCGTCGGCTACAACATTCGCCTTTCCAGGATGGTAGCGAATGTCGCAGTCGTAGTCGCTAATTAACTCGATCCATCGTCTTTGTCTCATGTTGAGATCCTTTTGGTTGAACACGTGTTGGAGACTCTTATGATCGGTGTAGACTATGCATTGCGTCCCATATAAATAGTGTCGCCAAATCTTCAATGCGAAAACCACAGCACCAAGTTCAAGATCGTGAGTCGTGTAGTTCACTTCATGAACCTTCAATTGCCTCGACGCGTATGCTATAACTTTGCCTCGTTGCATGAGTACACAACCAAGACCTTGATTAGAAGCATCGCAATACACAGTGAAGTCATCATTTCCATCGGGAAGTGTGAGAATAGGAGCGTTACACAACTTGCGTTTTAATGTCTCGAAAGCCTCTTCTTGCTCGGGTCCCCATTCAAAGAGTCGATTCTTTTGGGTTAGCGCCGTTAATGGTTTAGCAATCTTCGAGAAATTTGCTATGAACCTACGGTAATATCCCGCTAAACCCAGAAAAGAACGAACCTCGGTTGGGGTTGTGGGAACACACCAATTCTTCACGGCTTCAATTTTAGCAGGATCAACGTGAATTCCTTGGCTATTCACCACATGCCCTAAGAATTGAACCTCTTCCAACCAAAATTCACACTTGGAAACTTGGCGTATAATTGCTCCTTCTTCAAAAGTTCAAGAACTTGTCGCAAGTGCGTCTCGTGATCGATTTTCGTCTTGGAATAAATAAGAATGTCATCAATGAACACGATCACGAACTTATCCAAATACGGTTTACATACTCGATTCATGAGATCCATGAACACGGCAGGCGCATTGGTCAAGCCAAAAGGCATGACCATGAACTCGTAGTGTCCATATCGAGTACGAAAAGCGGTCTTTGGAATGTCATCATCATGGACACGTAGTTGATGATACCCAGAACGTAGATCGATCTTTGAGAATTGAGTTGCTCCTTGAAGTTGATCGAAGAGATCATCGATTCGAGGAAGAGGGTATCGGTTTTTGATAGTAAGCTTGTTGAGTTCCCGGTAGTCGATGCACATACGAAATGAACCATCCTTCTTCTTCACAAACAGTACAGGTGCACCCCACGGTGATGAGCTAGGACGAATGAAACCCTTATCGGTCAACTCTTGCAGTTGACTAGCTAGTTCTTGCATTTCAGACGGTGCAAGACGATAAGGTGATTTAGCCACAGGGTTTGCGCCAGGGATTAAGTCAATCTTGAACTCAACTTCTCGCACGGGAGGTAACCCTTTAAGATCCTCGGGAAAAACCTCGGGAAAGTCCCGCACAACAGGAATGTCTTTCAACTCCTTACCCTTGGCTTTCGTATTAACTACATATGCCATGAAAGCCATGTAGTTTTTACTTAAGCACTTGCGGGCCTTGATGCAAGACATGAGTTTGAGTCTTTGGGATGATTTCTCCCCAAAGACCTTCAAAGTATCACCAGTCGGTAAAGGAATTCGGATACACTTCTCGAAGCATAGAATTTCCGCACGATGCTTGGCTAACCAATCCATACCAATGATAACATCAAAGCTTCCCAATTGCATAGGAATAAGGTCGACGAAGAACTCGTGTTCGTTAAGGCTTAAGGTGCAGTCACGTATTACGACATCAACGACAATAGATTTTCCATCGGCGACTTCGACCGTGAAAGATCTTTCTAGGTTGACGCGCGGTTTAGAAAGTAAAGGCTCGAATTCCAGGGACACGAAACTCCTATCGGCACCCGAATCAAACACAGATGCATAATGATTATTTACAAGATACATACCTGTTTGGTAATACCCATTATTGGTATGATAACACAGATAGGAATTTTATAAGACAAGAAACGATTAAAAGAATTTCAACGACATACCATTCACCACATCGTTGTTGGCTTGGGCTTGATTGGCGTTGATGTTGAAAGCCCTTCCACGAGCCGGTGGCACAGTTCCCGCATTGCGAGGACATTGCGGACGGATATGGCCAGGCTCGCCACAGTTATAGCAGGTTCGGTTGGTAAGCATGGCAGTGTTGTTTGGCGCACGAAGACAAGTAGCCACCAAGACCATACTTCCCACACAACGAGCAGACTCGGCATGGAATGTTGCTCGCATGATGGTACTTGCACGTGTTACACATGGGATATGGACCAGCATAAGCTCTAGCCACAGGGGCTTGATTTGCAACCACCATTTGTTTTTGAGGAGCATTGGGTGCGGTCACAGCGTAGTTGCGCGTCGGGGTGAACTTACGCTTTTTGTTTTGAGAAGATGACTCGGCCTTTACCTCCTTTGTTGCCTCGGGTGTCACCTTCGTAGTAGACTTGGAACCCTTTGCCGACATAGTGCCAGCTCTTATATGATTCTCGGTGAGCTGTGCAGTGATGGTAATTGCTTCCTCCAAAGTTGTGGGCCTACTACCCACCACGGCATCTTGAATTTGAGGTGGCACCCCCTTGATAAATTTCTCAATGTTACGGGGCACGGTGTCCACCATGTGTGGTAGGAGCATACTCAACTCATGATGCCGGGTGGAATAAGCCAAGTGATTCCCACCATCTTGTTTGAGGTTCCAGAATTCCTCCTCTAGCTTTT
Organism: Flaveria ramosissima; assembly: GCA_025215565.1. Taxonomy (NCBI): domain Eukaryota; kingdom Viridiplantae; phylum Streptophyta; class Magnoliopsida; order Asterales; family Asteraceae; genus Flaveria; species Flaveria ramosissima. The sequence continues at coordinate 9,519,161 of CM046045.1, forward strand.
GCAACTCGCTCCTTGGACAAAACTTTTGAATCATGATCTCCTTAAATTCCTCCCAGGGCAATGCCAAAGCAATCTCAGTTCCACGGTTTCTCTTTTCACTATTCCACCATGTTAGTGCCCGTTGTTGAAGAACACTTGTGGCATAGCGAACCTTGAACTCGTTGGGGCACTCGCTAACAATGAACGTATTCTCCATACTTTCAAACCACTCGAGAAGTCCAGTGGCTCCTTCTTTTCCACTAAAGCTAGTGGGTTTGCACGAGTTGAAGTGTTTGAAAGTGCAAGTACGATTGTTCCCTTGTTGATTGTTCCCGTTTTGATTGTTGCTATTGTCTCCATTAGCACCGCTATTGTTCCCATTTGGTGTTGTTGTTGCTATTAGCCATTAGTGTGCTATTAAGTTCAGCAACCATAGTCGGGAGAACGGCAGCCATTTGTCGGGCAATCATGGCAGCTAGCTTACGGTCGGAACTTCCACGCTTTCCATGGTGACGAGACATGCTGGATATACAAAAATGAGTTAGTTACAGGAGAGCGAGGATAACAAAGATAGTAACGCATACCATTTGGAAACGTTTGGACACGTCAAGGTGAATTGACCCATTTACCTTAGAAACTTGTGTATATTGACCATAGTTTATCACTCATCCCAGAAATCCCCAGGTAAGCATAACTAGTCCGTAGGATTTATGCGATATGCTTGCCTTAGCCCGAGGGCCTTTTGCCAGGAAAACCAGGATACAGGTGTCTATGTGTCACACAATATTTCTTAGGTTCATAGAATCAAAACCTTGATGAGATTTATATAGATTAGACATAACGTCTAAAGATCCAAGTCATAACATAAGCATAAGATTCCACGTGTCGACGAGAATAAGGTTAAGAGATTTCATGTTCGGGGAGAGTCAAAGAGTCAAAGTTAAGTTTAGGGAGACAAGTAACAATGTTTAGGCAATCCTATGCTAAGGCATCAAATTGCACATAAGAAGGCATAGCATTATGTAGCATGCAAAGTATATAATTTACAAGATAGAAATATAATTCTATAAGGTTCATGCATACTATAGTCTAGGTCACCATTTCTAATAACCTAGATCCCTATAGTTATGGGCTCTGATACCAATCTGTCACACCCCAACCTTGACGGCGGAAACGTCGAGGAGTGAGAGTTAAGATCGTTCACAGCCACGTAACGCTATTATTAAATCAAAATATTATAATCATAAGTTTTCAATGTAACATTACAAGCATAAGTCTCAAACATGAAGTAACATAACATAAGATGTAAAATTATTCATGGAATCCATTTATTTAACTAGGTCCAATCCTAGATGTGTATAAACTTCAAAGTGCATCAAACTTGGCGTTTCCTGAAACATGTTAAAAATAAAAGGTCAACAATAATGTTGGTGAGATTTCCATAGTTTTCAATACATAAGTATATAAAAGATGGCAATCCATGTTATAAGTTAGAGAGCAAAGTAACTAGGGATGTAAGACAGAATGCACAATCAAACCTTGACAAAGTTTTACAAGTCTCAAATGTTTACAAGCATATACGATTAGCTAAGTGTACTTGGATAACCAAGCAGGCTTGTCAGGCCCATAGATCTATGACATCGCCAGCTAGCAATAGTTAATGATTGTACATATATTCGACATTACATGGTAGCTACAAAGATCAACTAACCATAACATACAAGTGAATTGCCATAAGTTTACAAGCATCAAACGTGTTTACAAGTGCAATGTTTATATGGTAACATGTTTCACCCAAAAGTGTAAAAATGTAAAAGGGGTATAGAATACTCACATGATCAATAAGTATAATAGATGATTAATAAGAAATAATACAAGCGTCGATTCAACGTAGCCCTTCACAATGTACCTAAAATATATATATTTATAAGATTTTTAAGTTTAATTATATTAAGTTTAACGAATTAACGGGACTAGGGTTCTAAATGGAATTTAGGGATTGTCAATAACTATGTTTAACAAAATGGAACCAATTTTAGTTATTAATATTAAAGAAAGTTATTATATTTATATAAAGTTTTATATAAAAATATAACACCTATAATAATTATATATATATATTATATATATATATAGGTTAAATAAAGTCTAATAACACATTTTAAACGATAATATAAAAGCAACGTTCGGAATAATCATATTCGTGGAACAAGGTATTAGTTAAAGTATAGTTTTTATAAAACAAATTTATTATAATATTATTTTTAAAAATATATGACAAAGGTATAAAAGTATTTCTTTTAGGAATTAATTTACAGAAAATAATTAGAAACATTTTTAAAATTATCAGTTTTTTATAAAATGACTTTTTATAATTTTTAAAAATATTTGAAATTATTGTTGAAGGCTAAAAGCCTCAAAAGAAAAATGTGAGGTTGCCCGGGGTCGAACCCGGGACCTCCAGAATCACATGGGAACATTTACCATTAGGCTGGGTCGCTTAAGCCTGACAAACCCAATTCCCATATGTTTTAAAACAAACCAAGCAGAAACCCCCAAATCCTAAGAACCCTAGAATCGGATTAATCCAAATTGAAGTTCAAATCATAATCGTTTATTGTAACAAACATGGGGCTTTGATTCCCCAATGAATTTCGAGCATGTTCATGTATTCAATTACCCGTTTCAAGGACAAATCGCTGAAGAACGGATGAGAACAGGTCGCGGCTAAAGTCGTAGCTTGTTCAGGTTGCAATTAGCGATAGCACTCGAATTAATTCTACAGAAGCCTTCTAATAGATCCAATGATGAAAAGCCCCCTATCAATTGCAAGTTAGAGAGCTCGGATTGAGGTTTTCAAAAGAGTTGCAGGTTCGCGATGGAGAATGAATCGAATGAAGGGTTCTCGTATGTTTCAGGTGGAATTGAGTTCGGCAGAAGCTTAGGATTAGTTTAAGGTTCGATTAGGATCCATTTAATTAGATTATTATTGGGTTTAAATGATTGAACGGTTTTAAGTTTAAAGACTTCGGTTATACAATCCGATTATGAAAGTAACCGATGTTTAATCACAATTAAAGTAGGTGTTCAAGTTCGAAAAAGGTTCACGATGCAATTTGAAACGGTTTGGGTGTTAAACCGCTCAAATTTCATGATTTTGAGGTGGCCGGAGCTCGGCCGGAACTTGGCTGGAGCTCCCGCCGGAATTACGGGTGTTGGGTGGGGGTTTGGTTTAAGTTTCATAAATTTACAGCTTTGGTCCCTCAGTTTTCAAACTTTATTATTTTATGCATAAACTTCTATTGAAAGTTTATTAATTGACAAAAGCAACCCCCCAACCTTAGTTAGATTTTTTTTTTAACATTATTTAGTTTCAATAACCCTTATAAGTTATTGTAATAAGTAATCTTACCATTACTAATATTATTATCATTATTATTAACATAAGCTTGATTATTATTATCGTTATAATTATTATTATTATTAATCTTACTAATATTATTATTATTATTGGTATTATTGTTATTAGTCTTATTATTATTATTATTAATAAGCAAATTAAGTTATTAACTTTCAACTTTTAAGAATTAAAGTCAAACTAAGAAACAAACATAAATAACCCATAAGTTTCACACTTGGCAATAATGGTCCTTACAAGATTAAGCAAAGTTAACACTTAGTTAACGAAAATTCAAGATGTTACAGTAGTGGCGCCTGCTGTGAAGGGGCCTGTTGACGCGCTACAGGCTACTGCTACTGCTCCTCCGCCTCCTCCTCATCACCCTCAACGGGAGGGTGGAATATCGTCTGACCGCCATCAGTGGACCATCGTAGGTTGCCGTCAAAAGTGGCGCCAATACCCATGGCCAGCACAGTCTGGCGGCCTAATATCCGCGGTGGGGCGTCACTCGTCTGCCGCGGTAGTAGCGCATCAATGTATATCCTTAAACGGGAGGTAATGACGGTGATATACGCGCCACAAACTATAGGGCTATCCATCTGTAAACAATCAAATATGAAATAAATTAATTAATTAATATTCGTAACAATTAATAATTAAAAATAAGGTAAATGATATATTACCTTCCCCGTAACAACGGAAAGTAGATAAGCCACCATACAATGAGCAAGATTAACCCTCCTAAGGCTAATCAAACCTCGTAGAAAAAAGATGTCTCCGAGTGAAACCTGCTCAGTGCTCTAGTCGCGCCCGACAATGGTGTCGGCAATGCACCGATGCAGATGTTGGTGCAAAGGATCTCTGATCGAAGTCGCGCGAATATCGCCCTCCCATCGCTGATCCGAGATGGTCGGCCACCACCCCACCAGAGGAGCAGGCTTAGATCGAACCTCATCCGTGAGGAAACAGACATCGGCCGCCTCCTCCTCTGTGTAAAATCCGAGGACGACCGCCCACGCACTCATCGTGAACTCCCATCTCCGACCCCCCAAGGTGAACCGAACAACAACATGGATAAGGGGGTCATCTCCATCTGTGGCGGGAGTGAATAAAAAGGTAGAGTGGAACTCCAACGTTAGCTCCCAGTGGGCCCTCCTATAACCGTAGTTGAACATCCTCCACCACGGTGTCGAGTCCTCAGCCCCAACGAGCGCCTCAGCACACTCCAAATCACCTACCGACTCCAGCACCTCCCAGTCGATGGAACGGGTCCCCTTGAGGGGCCGCTCCAACAACCTCCAAAGCCGTCTACGCGGCGTGATCTCTCGCGGAAACTGAAGATGCGGGTGAGGGTCTAAAAAATCTCCCTGACCCTCGGGCTCGGTCTCAGGACGCACACGCTTACGCCGCGACATAATCTGTTAAAAAATTAATTTTAAAAACAAAATTATTTTTAAAAAATATATTTTTAAAATCAAAAAGGTTATGGGCCGTGAAGCATAGTCACGGATCGTAACTCATTTGTAGGTTAAAAGGGTTACGGGTCGTAAAGCATAATCACGGCTCGTAACCCTTTTGAAGGTTAAAAGGGTTACGAGCCGTGATTATGCTTCACGACCCGTAACCTTTTGAAGGCTAAAAGGGTTACGAGCCGTGAAGCTTGATCACGGCCCGTAACCCTCTAATTTTTTTAAAAAATTTTGAATTTTAGTTTTAAATTTATACAATAATAAAGCGTAATTAGATAAAATTAAAAAAGAAATTAGTTACATACCTGATAATAGAAGAAAAATGACTGAAATGGGGTCGTAAAAGTGAAAATGGGGAGGGTCGTATCAGAGAGAATAGAATTAGTGAAAGTGGGCGTGAATGAACTTACAGGGCGTGAAGCTATATATTAAAAGCTTCACGGCCCGTGAAATGCCTTACACCCCGTGAAGATATTATTCACGCCCGTGAAGCTTCTCACGGTCGTGAGCTTTTTTGTAATAAAAATATTAATCGTTAAGGCTTCACTGCCCGTAAGACCCATCACGGGTCGTTATGAATAAAGTTCAAAAAATAGCCGTTGGGCTTAACGGCTCGTGAAGGGTGTCACGGTCGTAAGCCTTAGCGGCTTAAATATATCTGTTGGTATTAACGGGCCGTGAAGAGCTTCACGCCCCGTGAAGATTTAAAAAAAATTAAAAATATATTTTTTTTCATCTATAAATACTAACATATTTACACACAAAAAATACACTCAAACATCAAAATCCTAACATATTTACTAAAAATATGATTTCGACAAGTTTCACATCAAGTTCACCATTGGTTACATCACAACATCAAAATCCTTGGACTGACGAAGAAGATGTCACTTTAGCAAGATCTTCTAGAAATTCGGGTACTATTTCGGGGAGTGTTCAATTTATTGGAACCATATATCAAAACGTTTTCATTAAATTCTAGAACGTGATGAGTATCGAACCACTCATGAACTTAGCAGCAAATGGTTCGACTTGAGGAGAAAGTTACCGATATTTCACTCAATATACGATAACATTTACGACAACCGAAACACTCTATGGAATGATGCAGACATTATGGAAAGGGCTTAAGAATAATACTGGCGAAAAATCGGAACATCTTTTAACCATGTTGCAGCTTGGAACTTTCTTAAAAGTCAACAAGATTAAAGATTGTATTTAGAGTTAGTTTTATGTTATTTTTATTAGATTGCCCGAATATTATTATTAATAATCAAATAAAAATATTATTTATTAAATAATTACATTGTTCGTTTTAATACAGTTCATCTGTCATAAATCGTCGGAATCTAAGGCAAACATCTTGTAAATTATTTTCATGTCATTCTAAAGATTTATTTTGAACCAGTTTACGTAATAACATACAAATAACAACTCCTGAATCTCGACCAATATGACCTGCATTTAAAGACCACACAGTTTCACCAGACAATAACAATTCTTCAATTTCTTCTTGCCCAGATTGCTGCCAATAATGTATACGTCCAAGAAAATAAAGGAAAGACGATTAAAATTGTACAATAATCGCCCGAACATTACGATGAATGCACCACGAATCATCACACGTATTTGGACGACATTCATAAGGAAAGAATATATGAACTTGTAGTGACTCCATAGAAATTTTAAAAAGATACAAATTTTCATCAACATCAGTGATCGGTACGTACATCTGTAAAAAATAATATCATAATTATATATTTTATAGACAAATTAAATCACAACTATAACACGAAAAAATATTATCGTATCAACTTCCCATAACGCATGATATAGATCTCTACTCCCGTCTGCATATTCATTACCATCAACGGATCTCATGTATATTAAGTTAAACCATTCAAATGGAAGAATTGTCCAACAATCCCGACAACTCTTCTGTTCTACTTATTTCTTCAAATCGCCAGATCATCAGTCTATTTATCCACCCCCGAATATGCTATAAATAACAATAAATGTACATATTAAAACAATTATTTTAGGGTAAAATAATTTTTTAATTTAAAATCTTACATCTGAACACAAAGCTGTGTTCCCAAGAAGCCCTCGCCAAAATTGTAAGTTGAGATCCACAACACCCATGTAATATACCCTACATAATTCAACATCTCCGTTTCGTAAAAGCTGCATAATATTCCGAGACCAATTTTTGTCATTCTGCCAATTATGGTTATCAGTTGGTTCTGGAATACTTTCACAATTACACATGAGTTAGAAGCAAATTCATTCGCACGCCTTCTATTATTTCTCCGAGCTGACATTTTACTTATCTCGAATGATATTGTTTCATAAAAAAACAAAAATATATCCCTACATATATCATTAAATATAAAATATTATATCAAATTAAATAATTGATACACGTTTTACAAGAAATAATACGTCATGTCAAATAATTATAAAAAACGAATAATCACAAAAACTGATAAATAATTAAAAAAAAATATAAGTGGACAACCTTCACGGCCCGTGAAAAGTTTTTTCACTGGCCGTGATTTACTTCTTTCATGGCCCGTGAAGTCTCTCACGGTATTGGTTTTACGGCCCGTGAACGACTACACGGTCGTGACTGGTTAATTTAAAATTTTAATTCGCCGAAGACCCTTCACGACGAATAGCAATATAGCATACTGAACCCTTAGTTCCACTACGTTACATCTGCACATCCCCATCACCACTGCACATTTTCCGATATGGCTTCCACCGTCGCCACGGCGGTCTCCGACGACAACCACCGCCCTCCGCCCCATCCCGACCCAGTTCCGGTGGTCGACATCAGGCTCCTCTCCCAATCAGACCTCTACACCCTCTCCCTCTCCTCCGATCTCCCCCGCTGCAACGACGTCGTCATCCCCAAAATCAACCGCACCGTCTTCAACGAGTCCGCCGGCAGCCGCAAACAGACCTACTCCCGCCTCCGCCTCCCCTCCCACGACTCCACCCTCACCACCACCACCCTCCACCGCCGAACGCCTCACCTCCGAGTCCCCCATCCCCACCCTGTCAACAACATCACCGACCCCGAGCAAGCGGAGAATTCTACGATCATACGTATGCTGAAGCAGTTGTGCAAGTCGGATCCGAAGTTCGAAGGTGTTGATTTGAGTGAGGATGAGAGGAATCGTGATAGTAGCTCTGTTGTGCCGGAGTTTTTGAATCCTGAAACCCTAGGTGTGAAGCGGAAGAGGGGGAGGCCGAGGAAGCATGAGAATGTGGTGTTTATTCGGCCTCCGAGTGGTAAGAGGCTTAGGCATGGTGTGATTAAGAAGGAGGTTGTTTATGATGATGACAAGGATAGGGGGATTGTGAATGAGAGAGGTGTGGTGGTGGATGTGGTGGCGCTTGGGGGTATGGAGGATCCTTATGGGCCTGTGATTAGGCGGAGGACGGTGGGGATGGCGACGGAGGATGAGTTGTTGGGGTTTTTGAGAGGGTTGAATGGGCATTGGGGGAGTAGGAGGAGGAAGAGGAGGGTTGTGGATGCAAGTGAGTTTGGGGATGTTTTGCCTAAAGGGTGGAAGCTGAGTCTTTGTATCAAGAAGAAAGAAGGACGCGTGTGGTTGTTCTGTCGCCGGTATCTGAGGTTTGTGGTTTGCCCTTGCCATTTAGGCTATATGCTGTACATGTTTCACTTTAAGAGTTGAACTTGGCTTTAGAGGTAGTGATCTTGTGTATCATGAATTCTAAACTCATGTCTTTGAGTGTTTAAATCATATTTTCAACCCAAATGGCAACATCTTTTGTTCTATTTGCATATGATAACGTGACACTCCATTAAAGATAGAAAGTAGAGAGTTTCAACTAGAGCAGTTTTATCATTGGTAGACTGCAAGAGAGTGAGATATGATCTGAGATTCCAGCAAGAGCATGTTTGTCATCAGTAGACTGCAATAGAGTGAGATATGATCTTAACGTTTGGCTCCTTATTCTGATCTGTTTAGTTAGGGTATAGTGCTACAGATGGAGTGAAGTATAATATAATATAATGATACAAATAAGCTTGTGGTGTTCAAATTCTTTCTGCATTTTCTTATTTAGTCGGGCAAGGGTCGAACACCCCAGTTACTAAAAGTAGAGAACATGGTATTGTGTGCAAGTTTTATAATCTAGTTTTTGTCTGTGTAGAGACCTTATATGTAAATACACTTATCTTAGAACCTCATTTAACATCTTCCAATTTTAGGTTCTTTTACATGATGAAAAAGGCTAAAGGAGTAAAGGCTACTGTTTGACATAATATTGGCACTTTTTTTCTACAAGGCTTTTTGACTGATCATAATCATATCAATACATTCTGCTGGCAACTTGCCATTTTAAGAATCACTGTTGTTCATTTCCATACTTTATTGTCAACCCGGCAAACACTCCAAGTCCACACATTTTGAAGAAGCATGCATATGTGAACATATAACACCTTCCAACCCTCTTTATGTGCTAAAATTGACCCCTATACAAACACAATGAATGCAAAACCCTCTGAAATTTGCATGCAATAAAATTTAGATTAAAGTAATTCTAAGAAACAACATTGATGTTTTTGGTGAGCTCAGGATTTGAAATACAGTTTGGATCAGGAGTCATTGGTCATTTAAAAAGATGCTGATCTGTTATGGGTAAAGAACTTGGTGTGAGAAAATATAATGGTGAAAAGGTGAACTAAATCTAGCAAACGAGAAGATGTAATCAGAAAATGAGGGCAAAAGAAAATTAAAGAGATGGTAAAAGAAGATAAATATGGAAGTTTGGGACTTGGGTTGATTTTGTTTTTCATGCCTCTAATTTCATATCTCTAAATGGCCCGTAAACAGTCATTTTAATGATTTTTTTAATACAATTAGCATATCTGAATTGGGTCAAATTGTAAGGACATGCACCTTTCTGTAGTTTGATGAATAAAATAATTGTTACAGAAGCTTCATTGTTTTCCTCCAAATTATTCTGTTAGGGTGCATGTCGATTTTAATATTTATGCAGATTCTGGTAGACTCTGGATAATTGTCAGTTATGTGAATCAGGTTATAAACTTTCAAGTTAAGTACTTTTAAGTTATACCTTTTTGTGGAAGGATATTAATCTGTAAATCCACTTGCCAGTTGCCACCATTTGTTATATGGACTCCAAGTTTAATCCACCATCAAAATTTGTACCAATATCGTGAACATAACGTCTTCATGATTCTTACACAATTTATGTTACCTTGATTTTAACCAGTCCTAGCGGTCGGCAGTTCGAGTCGTGCAAGGAAATAGCTACATACTTAACCACTGTTATTGGAGAAGAAAACCTGGATAAACAAAATACTGTGAACATTAATACTTCTGATGACTTGACTCCGAAAGAAGCTTCTGTGAATGTAAGTTTGTATGTACAAGTATACTATTCATACATTTTTCTTTTCCCTTCTAATTTTCTCTTTCAAATCCAATGCTTTGTTTTGTTGATTTTTACAGGCTGCAAATTTTGTTCTACACGAAGACATCAAAAGAGACGGCCCTGTTGACAATCCAGCATCATTACCATCACCACCACCACCACTACCATCACCACCACCACCACTACCATCACCACCAGGAGTGCTGCATGCACCTGCAAACTGTGAGGACAAAGTCAGTTTGGATGCAATGGAGGTACAAGTAGAGAGCAATGTGAAAAATGACCATATTGGATCACATGTAGAAAATGTAATAGAGAAAACCGGACCATCACCCATGGAATTGGATAATTCTGTTTCAGTTTTGTCTAGAGACATAGTTGAAACTGATGAGGCACATTCTGGTGACAAATCAAATTCATGTAAAGAATCAAATACTGATGAGCTTGTTCATGACCTTAACATTGTGTCTCATAGTACACAAGATGAACTTATGGATATTGGTAGAAATACTTATATTGAAGAATCCTGTGACAAATCAGGCAAAAACGATAGTATGAATGATGAGGTTTCTAGAACAGACCAGCCTCCTGATGATACTGTCTCTCAGTCTGAACTTTTAGGTGAAGTCCTGTTATCTATGAATGATAAAGTCAACAGAGAACCTGAAACTTCTGGTGAAATTCATGTTAATTCTGTTGATGATAAACTGGACACCAATCTTGATCAGGTGATTAGTGAAGATAATGTTCCTGAAACAGGGGCTACATATGTTGATTTTGCTCACAACAAATCAGAGTGCATCTTAGATGAAAAGACGTGTAGTGGTGGCGGTGATGGTGGTGAAGATATTATTGGTACGACCAAAAGTGTTGGAATGGTAGATTCGCCAACAGTTGTTAAAAAAACAAGCATCTGTGGGGAAAAGGGTTTTGATCCAAACATGGATATGGATATTAATAATAGTAAGTCTAATGAGCTGATATCTGAAATGGAGAAAGTTGTTGCCGACTCACCATCTGGCATTTTTCTTGGTCGCTTTGGGCTGGATAAAGATGGTGCAACTGTGGTCAAAGGTATTGATTCAGCCAAAGCTGTCAATACTGAAACCCTAGTATCTTTCCAGAAACAAGAGTCTCATGGCACCTATAACAATGAAAATAATACTAATGTAAATAAACTCTCACCTGGCTTAAGTAGGTCCAGACTTGATGGACCATTTGATGTTGGGACAGATACATTTCGCAGCTATGAAGAAAATGAATTAAATAAAAATCTCAGAAATGATGTTTCATTTTCCACTATGGATGAACCCATGATGCAAACAAATTCAAACAAATCAGAAGAAGTCAAGTTAGATGACTTCCCTATCTTTAGGAACAATGACCCAAAACGAAACGAGTCGGAAGATGTTTTGGACTTCAATACAAAAAGCAGTCTTGAATTTTGTTCACTTGTTCCATCTGAAAATGAGCAGGCATTTGGGTTCCAAGATTGTCTATATGACAACACAATGGAAGAATGCAAGGAGGAGAGCTCTGAAAGGGGATTGCTTGATCATTTTTCCGATGATATTTTTGAGAATAAGATGTATTCTACATCACTAGATGGACTTAAATTTGATGAAGACAGAGATCTTAACAGCAACGAGCTAAGTCTTGCTTTTGGGAACTCTAATGTTTCATCCAAGATTGAGGAATCTTTTGATGTTCATACTAATTTGAGTATGGTAAATAGCAGTATGGTTAATAGCAGTATGGTTAATAGTAGTATGGTTAATAGTAGTATGGTTGAGGAGCTAAAGTCGGAAGTGGTTCAGTGAGTGGATTATTTAATCTATCTGGAAATGTTAAAACTAGTACTTTTCCGAATTCATGGGAGGGGATTAAACCAGACGAATTTAAATTTAAAAATTCTGGAAATAAGCTCACTACTGGGTTTGGAAGAAATCATGGGCAGAGTCATGAAGAGGCTGTGCCTAGTGGTATGTGGAGAACAGGTGATGGAACTCAACTGCATAGTGGTTTATCCATCCCTTCACATGCACACATCCCATCTCCCAGCTCTTTTCACTCCTTCAATATAATGCCAGGAAAGGTATCATATACATTGTAGATATGGTAAATTTGACACGTTCACCAGAAATTTGGTTATACATATTTTTTTCTCCAATGGGTATTCTTAGTTTCAAATGAAACTGGTAAAGTTGGTCGGGATGAAAGTCGTACAATATGTATACAAATGCTTACATACCTCATATATTTCTCTATTAAAAAGAGTAGATTATTATTTTTAATTGGATAGTTGCTGTAATCATATTTACTGCATTAATAATTCATAAGATAGATAAAAGATAGACAAAGCGTTAATTTGTCAGCATGATCTGACCCATTATTGACTTGTTCTAAAAGTTGATGCAATAATTATGACTGCTCATATGTCATCTCTAATTGATAGAGTAAATTTAGTATTGATGTGGTATTCTGTATAACTTTACGAGGAAGACATCTCTTTTCGAGTCGTGCTCTGAGAATCGGATGTGGCAATATTGACATTTTAGCTTACAGATTAGAATAAGTACTTTGGTAGGAGTCAAAACATGCCGAGTTGGGTCGTCTCAAAACAGTTGAAACTTGAAACATTTGTTGTCCAAAGTTGTTATTTTCTCTATTAATAATTAGTGTGCAAAATAATAATCTAACTTTATAAATAAAATAATTTCGGATCTTTTACGTATTGCAAGTGCTCTTTTGAGCAACTTACATATAAAACACCTTTTGTCCAAAATTGTTATTTTACTATTTAATAATTTGTGTGCAATATAATAATCAAATCTTATGAATAAAATAATTTGGGATGTTTTACGTATCACAAGAGCACTTTGAGCAACTTTTGATCATTTGACTCAACTTCGTTTTTGCCAATTATTTAAGCAATTAGATGTGAAACGTAACCCAAATCGACCCATTCCTATGTAAGTTGCCAACTCTTCAGAAAACCTTGTAATATGACTTGAATCAACTGGTCTTAGAAAAACTTGATTGATTATTGCTTTTTTGACAGGCTGGAGACGGACAGTTTAGACATGATGGGAGGTATAACGAAGGTTATGGTGTGAGTGGTCTTAGATCTGGTAGGCCTGAACCTGTGGAATTTAGTTTCCTAACAGCAGGTGGATCTCAACATAATCCACATCAGCTTCAAGGGGATTCAAGGGTCTTTTCATACAATTCACAGATGGATCAACAATTTAATTCCACCTTTTGGCTTGGAAAGAACACTGTGATGCCAAATCCAGCTGGCAGAAATCAGATGACAGCTATCTGTGCCTTGTGTAGAACTGAATTTCATCTCCACCCTGTTCATTTTGGAACACAAGATGGAATTGCACCTTTGTGCCCATCTTGCAGTGCAGGGATGTCTGGGCATGCCAACATGCTGTAGACGGAGTTATCTCTGCTTTTACTTGGGCATTATTTTCCCAAGAACATAATAAGGTAACTTGTAGAAATCCTTTAAAATTTTTTAATTAGTATGTTTTTGTGGTAATTGCATAAAAGGTAACCAACTCTCCTCGTTTCTTTTCTGGGTATCAAATAATTTTCTGCTAAAATGTTGAAATCGTAAAGTTTTCTATTTTGTTTAACTGGTAGACTTGTCTCAGTAAATTGGATGAAGGTGTGGAAAACTGGAAATCCCATTTTAGGACCACACACACCTACCAAAAGATACAAGGAAGCTGCAGTTTAGATTTTCACTTGTAATTCTTTTCTTGCTCATGGAGTGAGTTCAGTGTTGCATAACAGTAATTTCAAGACTCTTTTAATCACACAGGAGTCGGCGGATTGGATTAGGTTGGGTAACGGGTAAAACTGGATGAAATGGGAACTGGGTTGGGTATGGTTGGCCAGTCCTGCAAACCTTGTCTCCTTTTTCTTCAGCTTTATAGATGGTTCATTTTGTTAAGTATGAATAAAAGAACTAAACTAAAACAATGATAATAATGTCCCTAAGGAGACATCTAGGTTACAAGGTGTTTTTCCTTATATCGGATAGGTTTAGGGTTTAAATCCTACAATGTGCAAGTATGGATGATTAATAGGAGTGAATTAGGAGGAGTTGTTTTTTTTTTTTTAAATAAAACGATGATAATTTAAGTTTTGAAGCAAACTGATGAATGAGTTTTATATAATTTGAGGGTGACTTTTGACTTGCTTCCATATTGAACACGTTTATAAAGTTTCTACCTGTTAAGTTGAAAGTGTAACTATATCGATCCATATCCAACTTAGTTTTAATCTTAAATTTCTTGTTGAGATTGTGTTACATTCGTGATGCATTTTAGTTTTTAATGATTATTGACTTTCATCTATGTAACCTTAACAGGTTAACATGATATGTGGTAGGTAGGTGATTATGCTTCAAGGAAAAGCGGCTTTTCATTGATCATTGTCACTTCTGGGCCTCTGGCATGCTTCTCAAAGCAGATTCTGACTTAGGAATTTTTTTTTTTAAATTTCGGATATTTTTAAAATTTTATATACATTGACATTGAATGGTTATCTTCCTGCTTACCCATTGCATTCGTCTTTTCCAAGTCAAAAAGTTAGGAATCTTCCTTTTCGCACATGCTATCGAGTAGGCCCGTAAACGAACTGGACGAACATGAACCGGGCATTGTTCATACACGTTCATTAAGTAAATAATTTGTTCATAAACTGTCCACAAACACTTATGGAAGGAGATTTTTTGTTCGTGTTCGTTCATTAATGAAATGAATATGTTTGTTAACTGTTTACGAACATAAACAAGTGTAAATGAAGGCGAGCAAACCCACACAACATTCATGAACACCAAAGAACAAAAACAAATTTTTCTAAAACAAACATATACAAACCATTATATATTCATTTTAATATTAAAATCACAAACATTATAAATTAATATCCACAAAAGATAAATAAGTATTTAACATAATTATCTTAAACATAACCTTTTACTAAACAAACATAAATGAATGTTAACACATTATCGAACGGTCACGAACATAAATGAACGAACCCAGTCTCTGTTCATGTTCGTTTGTTTATCAAATGGAACAAAATTTTCATGTTTGTATTTGTTCATTTATAAAATGAACGAACATAAGTGAACTTCCCGCCGAACGGTTCACGAACTGTTCGATGAACGTTCGGTTCATTTACAGCCCTACAGGCAAGCATACCTTTTCTAAATCACGATGATAAAATTGATTCGTGATGGAACCAGTAGGAATGATTTTTGGAGAGGGTACTGACCGGTTTGATTTTGGTTTTTTAACTGGTTCTAATCGGTCCTGGTTGGATTATACATGTTTTAAATTAGTTTGAACAAGGCAGGTTATAACACGGTTGGAAACGAGCTGAGCTAGGATTGGTTAGGCTCGGTAGCTCAGCTCGTTTACAAATACGAGCCGAGCTGGTGTGTTTATCTTAACGAACTAAATTGCGGGCTTTGGTTTTGGTTCATTTACCAACGTGTTGAGTCGACTTATGATTCATTTGAAAACTTTAATCTATTACTTTTTATACATTCACATAGCAAACATGTGGTTCGGATGTCCGTATGGTACGATAAATAAATAATTTGATTTATTTTGATGGTTAAGGTATTTTAATAAAATATAATCACATGGTATTTTTTAGGATGTACATCTAGTCTTTACCTATGATTTGAACATATATTCTTATTATAACGTGATTTACAAATTTGTATATAAAAAATAAGTTTTCTTAATAAATATTCATTTACTAGGAAATTGTTCAAATAAAAAGGGTCTTAAAAATAAAAGTTGTAACACGCAATATCAACCATTAATCTTTTAATCAATGGTTGAAATTAAATTGTAGGGAAAAACTTGTTAGAGAAATATTTTAGAAATAATATTTTTGTTGATTTTTTGTAAGTTTTTTTTTATTTTTTTAAACATTCAAAACTTTTATGTACGGCATTATTATTATTCTTTTTAATAAAAGATACATCATAAAAACGAGCGTTATATAAGAAAATAATATTTTTTAACGTTTTAAAGCTCATATTTTGTCATTGTGTAATTAGTGTAGTTTATTGTGTCTTTTTGTCACATTTTCTTATTTTCTATTATATATTTTTAAAATGATAATTAAAAAAAATATAATGGTGGGTAACATTGTTGTTTATCTCTAATATATAAAACATAATAATAAATTAAGAACCAATTAATCTAATACCCTAAAAACAATGACAAAATAACATAATGTCTTATTATGTTTATTGATCATCATTGTTTTCTTTTGAACATTATGAGTTTTAAAAATCTATATTGATGAAATAACCATTGTGTAATTCTAATTTTAAACAAAATAATAGATAACAAGTTTATATGACTTATATAAAAAAATAATGACAAAAATAACACGTTGTGTTATTTTTTAAAGACTATGGGTTTTAAAAGATACATTAGTGAAGTATATTATTGTGTAGTTTTAATCACAAAACATACTAATAGATAATAAGTTATCATAATCTATAGAAACAATAATAGAAATTATATAAAATGAACTAAAACATAAACGACAATGATGAAGACGTATAACAAATGATATAAAATATATGACTCAATAAACTGATATGTGACACAATGATTGTATAAGAAACCATGAGCTAATGTATTTAATACAATAATCAAAATATCATACTCTATAAAACAATAGAAGTACATGAGTTAAGTCCATAATCCTTTTTAGGTATTTTAGATTAAATATCATTTTTACTATAACTCTACCCTATATACTATTATATAAATCAAATTAACTTATTTAAAAATAAATAAAATGTTTCATTAAAAGTTTTTCAGTGAGTTTTAATTTTGTTAAAATTAGATTTAATATCCAACTAATCATTGTTAAAATTAAAAATACCTTAAACATCGTATTTTTAAGCAAACATTTTTAAAATATCAAAATTCACGAAGTTAGATTCAATTACAATGATCGATTACTCACTATAAATAGGTCTGCAAACGAACTGAACGAACACGAACGAGGCCTTGTTCGTGTTTTTTCATTAAAAAACAACTTATTTATGAATTGTTCACAAACGCTTACCTAATGAGATTCTTGTTCATGTTTGTTCGTTAAGGAATGAATCTGTTCATAAATTGTTCATGAACATAAATGATCATAAATAAAGACAAGCAAATCCACACAAATATTCATGAACAACACAAACGAATTTTCCTAAAACAAACAAATACAAATAATCATATATTGATTTAATAATTAAAATCACAAGCATTATGCAATTAATATCCACCAAAGATAAATAAGTAATAATAAAATTATCTTAAACTTAACCTTTTTATGACATACATAAATGAACGTTAACGAACACATTATCGAACGTTTACAAACATAAATGATCAAACGCAGCCTCTGTTTATGTTCGTTCGTTTATTTAAATAACATAATTTTCTTGTTCGTGTTCGTTCATTTATAAAACGAACGAACATAAACGAACTTTCCGTCGAACGGTTCACGAACTGTTTTCTAAAACGTTCGGTTCATTTACAGCCCTAATTATAAAACATTGCCGCTTTAATGTACATCACGATTCCATCTTTTACTATGTCATAAATTCATATTCACATTTCATATTCAAAATTTTATTTTCTCGTATACGATGTTTATTATTTGAACCCGTGTGAAACACATGAGTATTTAACCTAATAATAAATAAAAATAAAAAAGGGTTATCTAAGGAATGTTAAGATTTCTAAAATTTTATTTAAATAAGTAAATAATTTCAACATAAATAGTTGTTAAACATATCCTAAGAGTTAAATTTATTTTTCATAGAATAATGTTTGATAGAACGTGTTAGTATAATCGTGGCAAATTTATCATGCAGTAACAATAAAAAAATCTTGATCCAATTTGAAAAAAATAATAATTGATGTACTACATTTAGAACACAGTATTATTAATCAAGCGTTGGTGGACTATAGCCTAGCTATAACCCATATGGTGTGGCTTTAGCCTAAATATAAGTTCCATAATAAACCCTGACATGCTTAGCTCATAAAATGTGGTTAGCATCCCTTGACGATCGTCTCTTTGTTTCTTGTTTCTCTACTGTTGATCACCGTAATAAGCTCTACCACATGAGCCTTAACTTTCCTTCTTTGTCGTCAACAGAGGGCGATCGCGATCTCGACTCTCCACCCGTCAAATCTCTCTCTGTTTTGCATCTCATGGTTCGTGTTGGATGCGTAGGAGGGAAAACGAAGCCAACGGTCTCCCTATAGCCCTATTCTCTTTTCTTTAGTTTTAGTTTTTTTTAAAGAATATATAAAAAAAGGCTAGCATGCTGCATGCATACCAATCATAGTATGTCACGTATACCACTAAAATGTCAAGTGTACCACTTCAAAAAAGCATCGAATCACATA
Source organism: Flaveria ramosissima (assembly GCA_025215565.1). Classification (NCBI taxonomy): domain Eukaryota; kingdom Viridiplantae; phylum Streptophyta; class Magnoliopsida; order Asterales; family Asteraceae; genus Flaveria; species Flaveria ramosissima. The sequence continues at coordinate 9,537,907 of CM046045.1, forward strand.
ATTGTATCATAATAGTGATAATAAATGTTACATAGTATGATAGTAAAGCTTAAATAAACTTCACTACTACCAATGATCTTTAGTCTAGCTGTTTAAGGTGAGACACTCAAAACATATAAATATTAGAAGGTTATAGATTCAAGTCTCGCTATAAGCAAAAATGCTTAAAGTTTAGGCATGAGGTTTTCTCAGCAATGAGTTTCCTCCTAATGAGGTTGGGGCCTTAGGGGTGCGGTTCTGTCTGGGATACAGATAGGTGATCCCGATTAAGATAATACATGTTCTATACAAGGTTGCACATTTGATGTCAAAAAAAAAAAAAAAACCCTTCACTCCTCTCCCGAAACAATGTCCTATAGCCACTCTATGCAGATAACCACATCTCAAAGCTAATTATTATTTTTTAACGGCTTCTAATTTACTTTATCAACTATCACTTGAAGAATTTAACCATTGACCTTTAGTATAAAGATAATATATTTTACCATTCTAATTGTCATTTATGGATTCATATGGCTAATTCAGTTCTCTAACATTTTGTTACACTTTGGAAATTCAAAGATATAACATAACTTGATGGATGAAGATTGCATATCATAAAAAAAAACATCACTTTTCAAGTATAACAAGTTAAATGACATGGATTCCATAAACTATCATCAGATTTGGTTTGGGTTCCCAGAACCATATGTGTTTTGGATAATATATATATGTTCGTACATAAACCATTACATGATATACCCAACCTTCAAAGAGCATACTAGGGAAACCATTCCGGAATAAATTAATTTTTAAACAATCATGTCTTGATTCTTTAGCAATATGCTGGTAAGGGATCTACTAGAAACATCTTAGGATTGGTGTAAGAGCATTCACAACCCATTCCCCATCTTTATCCATATAATTACACTAAAAATCACTACTTTATCTTTTATTTTAAACTTTATCATTACTTTTTCTCTCACCTTCACTCACAACCACTTAAAATATATTAAAAACATTATAGGTTTTGAACAGTGTTTTCTCAAAATACAGATTGACAATAAATTTACCATATCCCTCACTCACAACCACTTATAACATACCATATATTATAAGGAATACACTCACATAAATACAGAGAACGGGTTGTGAATGCTCTAATCCTCTCCCACATTTTAAGTTTTTGTATGTGCAAATAAAATATCTCCGTGGATAAGAAAGGTAAACTGTTAAAATAGCGTTGCGTTCCTCCTAAGCACTTGTTTAACGAAGACGCTCATTGTTACACCAAAGTTCTAACGTAACCAAAATGCATGTTTATTGTTTCACCTAAGGTTTTGCCAAACCAAAATTCTTTTTGTTCTACCTGAGTCTCCCCTAACTGGAATGTTCATTAAGGTCTTGCTAAACCTAACCAATATGCTTTAAGCAGTGGCGGAGGTTGAACATCCCCGTAGGGGGTGGGGGCGAATTTAGTTTTTTTTAGGGGGGGCGAACTCGATATTTATATAAAAATTTACACTGTCGGATAAAAAATTTACACTAATGGACTAAAATTTAACAGGTCTCCACAATCCTCCGCCCCTGGCTCTAAGTCAGGCTTGCCTAAGGAGATCGAGAGGGAATCGTCCAGTTTAGTTTCCTTGGGTTAAGTTTTTTTAGTTTGAAGGGCGTCGTCTTGTTTTTCCCCAAAATTTCCATGTGTGCATACGTATGTTATCCGATACAAGTTAAATGGAAAGTCCAGTGAATTTTCACCTAGTGAGGGTTACTGAATTTTTCACTAAGTTTACCAGTGAAAATTTACAAACTCTACCCATCCAAGATAGCACACGCAACACGATAGTCCTCGATGCCTAACGAGGATGCCATCTTTAGCTGAGAATGTCTTGGCTACAAGGATAGCCACCAAATCAGTATACCTTTGTTGGAATTAAAAACCTTCAAACAATATGATCTACTAGAGTATTTCTTAAGAACAGATATTAACAACAATATGTACTTATAATAGAACATTAATTTATACAAGTTTGATGTAGAACATGCACAAACATCTTTTACAATCTATATTAACCAATATATATACAAAGTGAATCATTGGAAGAGATGAAGGCACCGTTTCATCATTCTATTAGTGTTATCACAACCGTGACTATAACTTCCTAACCCTAATTAACATACCATTTTTGACTTTTAATACATTTAGAATTAATATACACCCACATACTTTACTGACTTTGACACAAACATATAATACTTCTTTTCCTTTCGAATTGGACAGATCGAATCAAGTCTAGTTGAGTGGGTATCCTTCACGACATGAATCATTCTTTCAAGTATGGTGGCATAGCATCATTCCATTGTGTTGAAGTAGAACTCCATTTAGAAATCAAAACCCATGTCAACGGCAATCATCTTCCAAAAACTTTCCATTGTAGTTCGTATCCTCCGTTTTGTTGCATCATCATAAAGAGATCATAATTAATGTCTACTTCTTTTCCGTTGCTCAAGAGAGGTGAAATGGGCTATTTAAACATAGATTCCAAATATTTATGATGGAACCGCTCGATCAATGCAAGAAACTTTTCCGTAAAGTTGTCATAAATCCTTTCAACTAGTGTGTGGGCTTGAATGCATATCAAGGATTTTCATGGGCACTTTAAGAGATGGTTCAATCAAAACTTGTAAGTCTTCTTCCTTCTTGTGTCTTCACTTGCTTTTAAGATTAAGGGAATCAAAGTAGTTTTATTGATAATCTTTTTATTCCTTGTCTAATTAATTCTGCATTATTAACTTCATTTGGATCAACTTCTTCACTACCAAGATTTTCTTTAATAAGGCACTTATCACACATAAATGATATATTATATCACTATTTTGTTAATTGATCCATAGATAGGAGTTGCTATCTAAACCCTGGACATAAAAGACACTTGGGATCATCGAATTATTCTCACTGATACTCAAACAAATCTGCCTATAATCTTTTATAAACAACATATCATCCTTTTGGAGTTTTGTATCGATCTACTCCAAAACTTGACTGAAAGTGCATGAAACAAATCCTATTCCCAGTCATATGGTTGTTCAAACGGGTGTTTATAAACCATATAATATCTCAATGATTTGTATTAGCCCCAACAACAGACAATTATTGTTTTCATTCAATTAGAAAGCATTCTTTGTCTGAGACTGATAAAAATAAACAAGACGCAACATAAAACTAAAAAGCTTATAAAACAACGTATTTTAAAAGTTGCATTGGGAAACAAAAAAACTATTCAAGTCGAATTAAATCTTGAAACAACTTTGACGACTCGTACTTCTATTCTTTGATGACTTGTATAGTATTACATATAACTTCATTTCGAATGGAATTTATATCAAAATATAAATAAAAATAAGCACATCACAATGTTATATATGAAATTCTACAAAATATCATGTTTTAAAAGCTATAAGAAAAAGACAAAATAACTTCAAAATTAATTATAATAATAGAATAAGAAGTGCAAAAAAACAAAAGTATCTTCACTAATAGAGGAAAATAATTAGCACCCATATGATTATTCTTTTTATCACATTCAAATCATTTCCACCTTGGCTTCACCTTGTCTACGTTTCCTCACCACAATAAATTTATAATTTTTGGTAAAAATCTTGACTTCAAAAAAATTTTCTTAATAAATGCTTTTTTAATACTAAATTAAACATATTTTTTTCTAAAAATAATTAAGATTTGATTAATAAAACTTTAATGAGATTTAATTTTGTTAAAAACTTTTTAATTTGTAGCTAATCATTGTTAAACTAAAATACTTTAAAAATGTATATATAGATGTCTATGGATATTCATAATGAATCCTTTTTTCTTTTTATACTATTTTTTATAACTTAAATATATTTGTTATATATACTAATAATATATAATAATTTTACTGATATGTTATCTATAACATATATTAGATTATATATATGTAATATATTATATAAATTTTCTATTTTAGCTTGTGTAACACACGGGTATCTAATCTATCTATACTAATAAATCAAAATGTCTATAAACCACGTGTCATGTTTCTACACTATCCACCTATGCCCCAAGATTTGTACACATGCCATTACTAGAATAAAGTTACTCATTTTATGACACATAAAATGCTAATGATTCTATATAATTTCCAAATTATAAAACAAATTTTTTGATATATTAAAAACATGTCTCTTTTTATTTACAAAACATAATTTTTAAAACCAAAAGGTTATGAAATATAAAGTTTTTTTAATAGAAAAACTTTTAAAATATACAATTGTTAAAAAAAGTATTTTTAAATAATTTTGGAGTATTCAAAAAAAATTTAAAGCAATGTTTTCTTAAGATGGAAGTTTGAAAATATATTGCAATTGTTTTATTACTTAAAAGTAGTTAACTATAACCAATTTCAAATATATTTTATCTCAAAATTTATTTTATAATTTTTAAATATTAAATAAATAACTATTGATTTAATATTTTTATTCAAGATTTGTAATACATGTGCTTTTAAATTAGTTATAATATAAAAAAAAGAAACAGAGACATGCATGCATTAAATGTTTGTACATTGAGCTTAAAGGCTATCTTTTTTTTGTTTTTAAAGTATACTTAATTAATTAATAATTAGTTAATGTTCACCAATTGGGCAAATGGCAACTGGAACGGGCCCGTTTAGAAAATAACATGACTTTTAGGTAGACTTGAACAAAATAACCGGGTACGAACCCGACCCGGCGTACCCGACCCGGACCCGGGTCCGGGTAGTACCCGATACCGGGTGTACCCGGTTCGTACCCGCCCAAAACCGGCGGTTTGGACCCGGTTTGGGGTTTTAGAATTTTCCAGGAACCGGACCCGACTCGGACCCGGACCCGAACCGGTTGAACCCGGGTTGGACCCGGTTTTTACCTTTTTTTTTTTTTAAAAACTAGCCGTTTTTAACGGCTATATAGCCGTTTGGGACGAATTGTGACTGTTTTTTTGGTTGTTTTTGCCTCTAAAATAAGTATAAATAGGTGTGGGTTGATATGGTAAGGTACCCAAGCTTCAAACACAAAAAAACATACGCAAAAAACGCAAACAATACTCTCGTTTACTCTCGTTTACTCTCATTCACTCTCGTTTACTCTCAAATCTCAATATGACTCACTCTCAATCTTCCGTTGGTCAGGTTCATCGAACTCTTCATCCGTCGTTCGTGTTCTTCCACACAATCGTAACATGGATGTTTGGTGCAATTGGGATATGGTTGAGTTGAGTGACGGATCTGTAAAGGCTCGTTGCAAGTTTTGTGGAGCTTTACTTGCTAAAGATTCTAACACGACTTTAAACAAACACATTAGAAAGAAGTTTTGCAAGTCGTTGAAAAATAATCCGGATTCGCAACAAACACAATTGAGTGGAGACGGTGGAATCTTTAATTACAACGTTAATGAGGTTCGAGATCGAATGGCAAAGTTCGTGATTCAAGAAGCTTTGCCTTTCAACCACGTCGACAACCCTCGGTTAACCAACTTAATTCGAGAGACATTTCAACCTCGTTACACTCACGTAAGTCGTACTACACTTAGACGTTATTTTTTAAATTATGGAAGCAAGCAAAAAATGATTTAATTGTTTTATTTGAAAATATAAATACCGGTGTAAACTTAACTAGTGACGTTTGGTCGGCGCCACACGGTTTGCCCGAATCGTACCTTTGCGTCACTGCTCATTGGGTAGATCCCAGTTCATGGCAATTGATGAAACGTACGATTGCATTTGATCTATTTCCGTATCCACACACCGGAGAGTTTTTTTTACTTTTTGGATAATGTAATAACTACATTTAATTTACAAAATAAAATATTTTCAATGGCATTTGATAACGCTTCCAACAACACAACCGCGGTGAAAAATTAAAATTAAAATATCTTCGATTGCAAACGGTGATTTTTTTCATACTCGTTGTGTTGCACATATTATTAATTTAGTAGTACAAGATGGTCTATCCGTACCATTTGTTGATAGCTTTATAAAGCTTTTCGATTTATGTTACACGACGTTTTTAAAAAAAGTAGAAAAAGATATCAAGATTATAAACAACTTTGTAAAGATACATATCTAGATTTTTAGGGCCTAATTGGGATATACCTACTAGATGGAATTCGACTTGTCATATGTTTGATTGTGCTTTAAAACAAAAAGACACTTTAAAAACTTTTCATAATAGTCTTTCGGATAATTGCGAAGCCGACCTGTTTCCGGATATGGGTTGGAAAAATATTGAACATTTATCCGAATTTCTTGAGGTGTTTAAAAACTCAACTACGAAATTATCGGGAGTTTATTATCCCACTAGTTATTCGGTGCTTCAAGAATTATATTTCATGGCTTTGAATTTTAAAAATTTTCAAAATAAAAATAGTATGTTTAGAGAAATGATAGAACCAATGAAAGACAAGTTTAAAAATATTTTCTTGAGTTACCACCCGTTTTTACGTGTGCCGCTGCTTTAAATCCTTTTTTAAATGTAGCGGGGGTAGAATGTTTAATAGACGAGATATATGACAATTTGGATATACATGACGAAAACCCCAATTTTTCAACCAATGCAAAAGAAGATTTTAATACAAGTTTGAAAATTATTTATAATTTTTATTTAAATAAATAGGGGCCTAACGTAAATATACCTACGCAAGAGAATTAACTCAAGTGCTAGTACCTACGAACTAACCTCGTCTCGTTTTAAGACCCCGTTATGACTATGTTGAATGTTTTTCGGGATGTGACGGCTAACCGTCAAAGGGGTAACGCCCCAACAAGCGAACTTGGTATTTATAGTACGACGAATTTTATTTCAACTATGAGTACTCAAGATTATCATGCATTTGATATTTTGGCTTGGTGGAAAGGAAAGAAATCACAATTTCCAATTCTTTCCGCTATGGCCCGTGATTTACTAAGCGTCCAAGCTTCTACGGTAGCTTCGGAGTCTGCGTTCTCTCTTAGTGGCAGGGTAATATCATTACGGAGAACAAGATTAACTCCGGAAGCGGTGGAGATGTGCATTTGTTTAAAAGACCACTTAGACGCGATGGATCGTATACAAGACAAAACAAATCTTGAAGATGAAATTGCAAGCGAATCTAAAGTACACGATGAAAAGGTAGAAGAAGGAGTATCTTCTGGTACATCCGACGAAGATTAGCATTTGATGAAGCCTCCCGAAGAAAATAGACGATTAGTTAATTAAAAGTTTTATATTATTTTTTATTGATTCGTTAATGTATTTTTTAAGTTGTTTTAATAATAAATAATCTTTTAATGATTATATATGTTTTTTTTAATGTTGTTATACATGTTTTTTTATGTTGTTATAATAATAATAATAATAATATTAACAATAATAATAATAATATTAATAACAATAATAATAATAAAATAATAATAATAATAATAATAATAGTAATAATAATAAGAACAATAATAATATAATAATAATAATAATAATAATATAGTAATAATAATAATAATAGTAATAATAATAATAATAAGAATAATAATAATAGTAATAATAGTAAAAAAATAAATACCAAACCCGGTTGTACCCGGTTCTGGACCCGACCCGACCCGGTCCGACCCGACCCTAACCGGGTAGGCCGGGTAGGATTTTACTCTCCTTCAACCCGGGTCGGGTTCGTACCCGGTTCATCAATACCTGGGTTCAAAAATACCCGACCAGACCGAACCCGGTTTGAACCCGGTTCCGGGTCCGGCCAAATCCCGGTTTGTGCAAGTCTACTTTTAGGCATGGACCAAATATTTTAGAGCCGAACACCGATATGGGCCGTGTGGCCTCCCACACATGACCCAAACCATTTTACTTGGCAAGTTTACTATATTAAATTTAGCACAAGAGAAAAAAAAAGTATGTAATTAGAAAACTTTTTTGAAGTATAATAAAATTTAATTTGAACACGCCATGATATATTGACAGATGAATTTAGTCAAAAGACATAATAATAAAAGTGGTACGTAGTTGTTAGGCATGATGGTATATTCCAACAAGAAACGGACTCTTGTTTTGTAAATATTAAGTATATTATATGATATAATTAACAAAACTTAATTACAAAACATATATATATATATATATATATATATATATATATATATATATACATATATATATATCTATATACATATCTATACATATATATGTCTTACATATCTATATATATATATATATCTAGATAATATATCATATAAGAGATCTCTATACATCACATATACCACAAATATATCTGTATCTATCTCTCTATATCATCTATCATATCTGTCTCTCTATTCTCTATCTTCCTCTCTATCTATCCCTCATATATGTCTCTCTCTGTCTCTCTCTCTCTCTCCCTATCTCTCGTGTCTCTCTCTGTCTCTCTCTCCCTCTCTCTCCTCTTCTATCTACTCTCTCTGTTCTCTCTCTCCCTCTCTATCTCTCTCCCTCTCTCTATCTCTGTATCTCTCTCTCCTCTCTCTCTCTCCCTCTCTCTCTCTCTCTCTCTCTCTCTCTCTCTCTCTCTCTCCTCTATCTCTCTCTCTCTCTCTTATCTCTCTCTCTCTCTCTATCTCTCTATATCTCTCTATCTCTCCTCCCCCCCTGCTCTTCCCCCATCCCTCCTAATAAAAAAATTATAAAATGAAAATAACATAAAATTGAAAACTAAAAACACAAAAATATTCTCCTAGTTTCCCTCTTTCATAAAAAAAATTAAAAAAATTTATAAAACATAAAAAATTCTCGTTTTTTTAACGAAATTCTATTTACACATGTATAATACCGGATTTACACATTTGTATAACCAGATTTACACATGTGTAAACAATGGATGGACGATTTTTTAAAAAAGTATATCAATATGATAGGCATTGGAAAGATAAAAAATACTAAATTTTATAGTGAAATTTTTTTGTAATATGATGTCGTGAAAAAAGTTATAAACGTTTTAAAAAAAGGGAGAAATGACATGTGATTTGCATGTGATCAAGAATGAGTGGCTCATATTGGTTCTTAGAGTTCTCACAAAAAAAATGAGTTCTCATTTGAACTCTCCTCTCTCTCTCTCTCTCTCTCTATATATATATATATATATATATATATATATATATATATATATATATATATATATATAGGGGAGGGATCAAATGAGAACTAGGTTTTTTTGTGAGAACTCTAGGAACCAATCTCAACCACTAGTTCTTAATGGCAAAATTGTAATTAACAAAAACATATTTAAAAAATTTATAAATCAAAAAATAACATAAAAATGAAAAAAATAAAAACACAAAAATGTTCCCCTGCTTTCCCTCTTTCATAAAAAAAATAAAAAAAATTTATAAAAAATAAAAAAAATCCCGTTTTTTTTAACGAAATTCGTTTTACACATGTGTAATATCGGATTTACACATGTGTAAATCCAGTACTACACATGTGTATAACTAGATTTACACATATGTAAATAACGAATTGATGATTTTTTTTAGAAAAATATATCAATATGGTAGGCGTTGGAAAGATAAAAAAATACTGAATTTTATGGTGAAATTTTTTTGAAAAAATGATGTCGTGAAAAAAAGTTATGAACATTTTAAAAAATGGGGAAAATGGCATGTGATTTGCATGTGATAGAAAATGAGTGGTTGAGATTGGTTCCTAGAGTTCTCACAAAAAAAGGTGGTTCTCATTTGAACCCTCCCCTATATATATATATATATATATATATATATAGGAGAGGGTTCAAATGAGAACCACCTTTTTATGTGAAAACTCTAGTAACCAATATCAACCACTCATTTTTTTATCACATGCAAATCACATGCCATTTCCCCCCCCCTTTTTTTAAAACGTTCATAACTTTTTTTCACGACATCATTTTTTAAAAATAATTCACCATAAAATTCAGTATTTTTTTATCTTTCTAACGCCTACCATATTGATATACTTTTTTTAAAAAAATCGTACATCCGTTGTTTACATATGTGTAGATCTCGTTATACACATGTGTAGTACTGGATTTACACATGTGTAAATCCGATATTACACATATGTAAAACGAATTTCGTTAAAAAAACGGGAATTTTTTTATTTTTTATAATTTTTTTATTTTTTTTATGAAAGAGGGAAAGTAGGGGAACATTTTGTGTTTTTTTTATTATGTTATTTTTTGATTTATAAATTTTTTAAATATGTTTTTGTTAATTACAATTTTGTCATTGAGAACTAGTGGTTGAGATTGGTTCCTAGAGTTCTCACATAAAAAGCTAGTTCTCATTTGATCCCTCACCTATATACATACATATATATATAATATATATATATTATATTATATATATAATATATTATATATATATATATATATATATATATATATATATATATTATATATATATATATGCAGGACCGTGAAGGGTGGTCACTTATGACCAGTGTTATTAAGACCGGATCGGACCGGCCGGTCCGACCGGTTCGGCCGGGATTCGGCGCCTGGTCCGGTCCGGTCAGGGGGTATTCGTTTTCTATGGGTTGAACCGGCCGGTTCTTCCCGAGTCAGCGGTCGGGCCGGGAAAACCGGACCGGTTCGGACCGGAATTCATTTTTTTTATTTTTAGTTTTTTAGTTTTAATGGGTAAAAACGTGGTGTTAAACCATAAATCAAGAGCAAAAAAGCAAAAAATCGGCTTCACGCGGACCCGGTTTATTTCGAACGGCATTCGTGTCCGCATGTCGTGCGTGGGCGACCCAAATTTTCCAGCCAGAAACCCGTTTTTGCACCCCCCCTGCGCGCGGGTAGGTCATGGTGTAAAAAGTATTATAAAGACATTCAATACCTTTCACCTTGTTATCACATATAAACATATAATGTTTCATTTGTCACACCAATGTGGGACAAGGATGTTAGATTCTTAGAGAGACTCCCTGTACACCCTTATTTCCAACATATATTTAATTACATATATAAATATAATTAAAATATAGTTAAATCCGGTCCGACCGGTCCGACCACCAAACCAGTAAGGCGTCCGGTTCGACGTCCGATCCGGTTCTGAAAACATTGCTTATGACACAACAACACAAAGAGGAGATTTAACCAAACTTAATCAAACAGTAAACTGGATTAACCACAAGAATGATACTAAGAACACAAGTAATAAGTAAGAGACAAACAAGAGAACACAAGAGATTGGGTTTCAAGGATGCAGTATATTGCTTTCTCATGTTCTATTACAAGTGTTACAAAGCATAAAGAAAGATACAAGAACATGGAATACTTATACTACAACCTACAGCCGGCTATACTTTGAAAGCCAGCTGGATACAATTGACTAGACACAAACAAAATCAATTGTAGAGTCAAAAGACATATCTGCCTTTTGACTTGTGACTATGACATGCCATAGCTCACATCATAATATATTACAAAAATGATAAAAGTACATAAAGTAGAAAGCATGGACTCAAGACCTCAATGTACAATCACCAAAAGCACGGACCTTTCACCAACTCATGTAAGTTGGTGACTTTACAGAGTTGCAGTGGAAAGGTGGTCCAGTTTTATGGTAAAGTACATCAGATAATGCATATCTCTAACAATGTTCGGAAGAAATTTGTCTTCACTATTTGGCTTCGGAAGACTTTGTCTTTGAAGCTTCGGAAGACTTCACTTTTGACTTCGGAAGATATTGGTCTTGGCTTCGGAGATTTTACACTTAGAATATTTCTAGTGCATGGTGTAAAACTTCCGAAGCAATTCTACTTCAATTCTTTAGTGCATGCTTGCAGAGAGACTTTGGATGTTTTGGCTGCATCAGACTTATAGGAATCCTTACAATATATATATATATATATATATATATATATATATATATATATATATATATATATATATATATATATATATATGTTAGGATTATCTTGAGAACCACCATTTTTGTGAGAACTCTATGAACCAATATGAGCCACTCATTTTTTATCACATGCAAATTACATATCATTTCCTTCTTTTTTTAAAAACATTCATAACTTTTTTTCACGACATCATTTTTTCAAAAACATTTCACCATAAAATTCAGTATTTTTTATATCTTTCCAACGCCTACCATATTGATATATTTTTTTTTAGAAAAATCATCCATCCATTGTTTACATATGTGTAAATCTGGTTATACACATGTGTAATACTGGATTTACACATGTGTAAATCCGGTATTACACATGTGTAAAATGAATTTCGTAAAAAAACGAGAATTTTTATTATTTTTTTTATGAAAGAGGGAAACTAGGGGATCATTTTTGTGTTTTTATTTTTTTTTATCTTTATGTTATTTTTTATTTTATAATTTTTTTATATGTGTTTGTTAATTACTATTTTACCATTGAAAACTAGTGGCTGAGATTGGTTCCTAGAGTTTTCAAAAAAAAGTGAGTTCTCATTTGAACCATCTCCTATACATATACATATATATATATATATATATATATATATATATATAATATATATATATATATATATATATATATATATGTATATATATCTATATATATATATGTATATGTATATATATATATGTATGTATATGTATATATATATGTATATATGTATATGTATATGTATATATATGTATATATGTATATGTATATGTGTACATATGTATATGTATACATATGTATAGTATACATATGTTATGTATATGTATATGTATACATATGTATATGTATATGTATATGTACATATGTATATGTATATGTATATGTATACATATGTATATGTATACATATGTATATGTATATATATATATATACATATGTATATAATATATACATATGTATATATATATAACATAGGTATAGATATATATATATATATATACATATGTATATATATTCTATATACATATGTATATATATAATATCTGTCTGTCTATATATCTATCTATAGATATCTCTCTCTCTATCTCTCTATCTCTATCTATATCTCTATATTATCTCTCTCTATATCTCTATCTATCTCTCTCTATCTATCTCTTATTCTAATCTCTCTCTCTATATATTCTATCTCTCTCTATCTATATATATATATCTAATATATCTCTGGGCGGGTTCCATAAGAAAACTATGATTTACTAGAACTAAGAAAACCCATCTAAACCATTGATCCATTTGATTAATGTTTGACATACACCTGACATTTTAGTAATAATCCAAGTTTCACGTGTCTTTAATACTTATATTAAGGGCAAATCTGGAATAAACAAATGTTAGTTTGGAAACACCATTGAAATTTATATTAACTCTCTCTCCTTTCTTGTAAATTACATTTAAAAAATCCCACCATTAACTTCATCTTCATCATCTTCAAATTCATCAAAAGTTAATTTTATCTTTATCAAATTCATATTCAAATACACTGACTTCATCTTTGTTGTTTTTTTAAACCATCCACAAAGAACTGACGTAACCATATATATAACCTGACTACTTATATATAAACACATAAATAACTTGCTTAGATGTATTTAAAATATTCTGACAAAATATATATATACAACGATTGTGAGTTACCTATACGTAACTATAATATATAACTGATACAAAACAATCTGTTGAACTCTTAATTTACACAATATATTGACATGGTTCCGTATATGTAACCTGATGTCATTTACGTGACACACATGTAGAATTGTTACGTATATGTAACCATGTTACATATACGCAACAATCACAAAAAAAAAACAAAACTTAGTTGTGAAAAAAAAGTATCAAAACAGGAGTTAACGTATATAAGTGGCTTCTTTTTGTTTCTTGACCACATTTACGTATATATAACTAAAGTTTTAATGTATATGAACTTTGTTTCACACACATATATAGATTGAGTATTTTTTATATTTACTTGATGGAACTCTAATGATATAAAAAATTTATGCAACTAGTATTACATATGTAACTCGTAGCTACATATACGTAACTAAACAATAGGAATGAAGTCATTTCTGTAATCATCATCGATTTCTTGATAAGACAACTCCTTCTATTACGTGTTTCGTAACGTAAATCATCATCATCATATCAATTTCTATACTAAAATCAAACTCTGTTTTAACTGAATCAAAGACCTTTTTTATTCTACTATTTGTGATGATTGAACGAGTGCGATTATTACCTTTTGTTTCTCTCTATTTGGTTTTTTTCCTTATTCATTTTGTTTCCTTCATGGTAATTGAATATAGAAACTTTTCTACCGAAACCCTTGCTGATGGATTTATGCCTTACAACATCGAAAACATAACCCAATTTAAGATTATACACCTTTTTGTTTTTGTTGGTAGCATCACAAAAATCAAAATGCAATATGATTTTATTTCTTTTGTTTTCTTTGATATATTCCATGATCTCAAATAAGCATTAAATGCAGAGAAAAAATATGAGCAACCTTCAACAATTTAAATAGTTTTATATGTTAAGCTTGATTTAATACAAATGGTGTTGATCAATTGATTTAAGAGAGATCTGGAGAGGAGAGAATCAAGGAATTTAAATTGGAAGAATAAATAATTACCATAAACAATGAGGTGAGAAATTACTCAAGTACCCTTCTGACAATAAAAGATGTAACTTAATTATAGATTATGTGATTGGTGGATGATGGTTTTCTTGGTTTTCTATTATGATATTGGTACGGGTAGTCGCTGTTGCCGTTTCCAATTTTCACTAACGACGACGTGTTCTGGTAAGTTCCGTCGCCGTTAGATGTTGGTTCGTGAGGTCGTTGATGATGATGATTACCTCATCTGAGACTTTGATTATTTGATTGTGTTGTCGGCTTAGTGCGTCGATGAAGAGATTTTGCTCATTGGAGTATGATTTGTTTTATAATTTGACCATGTGATGTGATGATGCTTCTACGAGTGTGTTATCTAACACTTGGTTTTGATCAATCATGCTGCCAATTTTGTTGGGTCGATGAAGAACCTTCGCTCATCTCAGACACATTGGTTTAAATCTATAATCAGGGTTGTAGGCCTAATGCCTTGGCTGTGTATGTTTGTAAAGACTTGGTTTCAGCTGATGATGATGAGACTAGGACACCAAATGTGGTTCGGTTATGATTATATATGGGCTGTGATGACTTAGGCGGAATGATTTTGGTTGCTTTGGCATGGCTTTCATGGATGGTTAGTAGCCATAACCGAGTGCCACTTCTGAGCCCTGGTTACTACCATATAGTTTTAAAGGTTCATCATGCGCGCAATGCGCGTGGATGGACACAAGTAGTTAATATAAATAGGTGTTAAAAGTGATGGTTTAATTACAAAAATCAAAGACACTCTTACTTCTCTAAAACAATCGCAAAATGGCTTCTGAAATTATGCAATCATATGTTGGTTTTTGTGCATCCTTGAGCAAAGCAACCGTTGTAGGAGTATACCAACAATTAATAACCAAAGTATTTGGTTAAAATTTGGTTTATGAGAAATATCAAAAATGGTTTGAACCAAGCTCGATGAACAAATTCATATAATACTAACCATTCAACCTTCTATGATAGTTTTAAAATTTGCTTTTCTATGAGTGGTTGGGTTTTTTTCTATATGAAAAACAAGGCTCACTCTAGTGACAATAAATGTGTGTATTTGTTTGAAAAACCACTTGAACATGAAAAAGCTGAAAAACATAATACAAATCTTAAAGCAATTCAAGTTGAAGAAAAGATACACAAGAAACTAGTAGTGCAAGAAAAGGCGTTTTCAAGTTTCAATAAAGAACTCGATTTTGATAAGTACTTGGAACAACAATAATTTCGACGAAGGTTAAACACTAAAAAATGACGATGACGATAAAAGACCAAATGATAAAATGAATTCGTAATGTCTATGCTTTTGTAATAAGTTTATGTTTTGTAATTCTTAAACTTAGAAATAAATAGAATAGTAACTTTACTTTGTTTATTTATATATCTAAACTAATATTTTTGGAAAAATTATTCCCGAACAAGTTCCGACCTGAACCTCTCTCTAAGAACTAGTTAGTGCATGATACAAATCTTATGTATACATATGTATAAGTATGTACATATATGGAAATGGAGGTTCAGATAAAACTAATTTTAGTTAAGAAACCTAAGAAATACTTTTAGCCACTCTTATATCATGTTAAACGAACTTAGGATGAACTCACTCTACCTTGTTGAATTCTAACATCTTTGCTTTTAGTGTTTAACTTTTACCATTTACCTTTAAGGTTTATTTCACACCCTCAATTTTCTCAAACGAGGTTTTACCGTTAGACGCGTGACATACCAGGATCTCAGCTGATAGTTACACCAAACGACATAGTAATTACAAAACGTAGCATTTAATATTATCAAGTAATCCCAAAATATAGTTTAACACTAAGTTCAAGAAAACATTTTCGGAAGCGTAATCGGTTAATCATTTATATTTAAATAATACAAAACAAGCGCAACCCGAATAAATGTAAACTTGCAAAAATTAATGTTTAAACTATTTTATAAATAAACCAACAATGTGATGAAATGATGCAATGTTCATAATCGTGCGCACATTATGAACCTGAAAGAAACATGCTAAAGTGTAAACATAGGGTTGGTGAGTTCACAAGTTTGATAAACAATAATAAATCAGAAATAGCAGATCAAGTAAACAAAGTAATATTATAAGATAGCTAGTCTTCATAACAAGTTACATAGTGTATGAAGTTTGCAACCGCAGTTGACAAATGTAAGCATGCCTTGGATGTGGTTACCAGACCACAACAACATAAATTAGGTCAGTTGAACAACCGTTTGATATGCAGTCGTGCTGGCGCGACTAGCCTAGGTGAGCTTTGTCAAACCCAATAGATCTGCTCAGAATTAACTCGTGAAAGTACATAAATTAACGGTTCGAAAGTGAGGACTTAAGTATGTACAACACTAGTAAACAAGTGACAATGCAGTATCCTGATCTAATGGAAGAATGTTTAAATGAATATTTTTCTCTTCCCCAAAAGAGATTATAAGATAGTGGGGATGTAAATTCACCTCGAATGCACAACAAATAAGGTGATGCCGAGAGCAGGCATGTAAGGCCCCGTTTCCGGAACGCCTACAGTTGGATCCTCATCGCACATAAAACATATAATTGCATTTATAGTTCATAAAACGTTGCAGCGGAAACATTAAACATCATTTTATCATAAAAACTTTTGCAACAAAATACATCGTTGTTCAATTACAAAATATTTGTTCTATTACAATACAAAAGCATTATAAATATGGATGTCATCCAAAAGAAGCTGAGTAGTCGCCCCGGGCCATCCTCAGCAACATTACCTGCCAACTGAAAACACATAAAAAGTCAGCGTTGCTGAGTGAGTTCTAGTTTTATAATAAAACATACTTTACTTTCTTTTAAAACCGTTCGTTACTTTTGCATGATCACACATCATACGTACACATAGATAATATCTTTATTATCTTCATTCATTCATTCATTCATTCATTCATTCATTCATTCATTCATTCATTAAATCTTTACTTGCGCATCGGATATCTTCCGTACCAATACCATATGCTACACCTCGAACTATTTAGCTACTGGGCCGAAGTCAATAAATGAACAGCTGAGCGTATGCCGCAATACTAGAGGTAAGCGGTAGAGGTTCTATATAATGATCGATCACAGAGAAGGACCCCGATATCCAATACTTGCAAGACTTTCATGACTTTCCTCGTTAAATAATGCATGCATTCATCATGTTCCACTTTTCGTTATCTTCCACTTTACGTTACATAATACTTCATTTCATTCATTATCATAACACATAAAGCCACAGGAAAGGTAAACATACATCACAATAAGGAACATTAACATGCACAGTCATCACGTCATACAGGGTAACATCATACATACATAAAATGCATCATGCATAAACATGCAACATCATCATCATTATGCCCTACATGTTCTCTAAGGCCTCAATCGTCACCTTACATGAACTTACAGGAACCTTTACGTCAAAACTTACATCTGTGCTTTCTCCCGAAAGTCAGAAGTTAAACTACACTTCTCCTCGGGTGCAACAACCCTATTTGGGCGTATGGACCCTCTCCAGTCGCATGGCCTCCATGCGACTGGCCCTTTAATCAGGTGACTGGCCCTTCATTCGGGTGACTGGACCTTCATTCGGGTGACTAGTCCTTCATTCGGGTGACTGTACCTTCATTCGGGTGACTGGACCTTCATTCGGGTGACTAGACCTTCATTTGGGTGACTGGCCCTTCATTCGGGTGACTGGACCTTCATTCGGGTGACTGGACCTTCATTCTCCCTCCAGTCGGCCAAATGGCCTTCATTCTACCTCCAGTCGGCCGAATGGCCTTCATTCTCCCTCTAGTCGGCCGAATGGCCTTCATTCTCCCTCTAGTCAGTCGCCTAGCCCTAGCTGATGCAGAATGCAGTTCATCCCGACTGCAGCCGAGGGTTTTCAGCCTCCAAACTCATCTAAACCCATTTTGAGCCCAAATCAACCATCCTAAACCTTAAGGATGCATACCACAACACCATTCAAGCACACACAAGCTCACACTCAAGACTCAAACGCATCATACACACACATACTTATACACAAACGGGTCAAGCATACACACACACGAAAACCCGATTTCAGATGTGTTCTAGCCCCAAAATCATTTGAAAACAAGTAAAAGAGGGGTCCTAGAACTCACACAAACGTTCCAGTCGAGTAGAGCTTCGATTTGACCCGCTACACGATGATTTCCACGCTCGAATCCACCCGAACCAAGTTTTTATCCTCTTTTTCTCCTTCTTTTCTCCTCTCCTCCCTTCTTGGCTGAAAAATGGCAAGAAAGGGGGTGCTCTCCCCCTTTTATACTCCCATTCCTCGAAGGTTCTCTTGTTGGTGAGTTTGGTCCCTCGACTTTGGACTTTATTTCTTTTTCTTCATTCGCCGGCTTCAGAAGAAAATTTCCGGGCGTTACAAGTCCACCCCCCTTATATAGGTTCGTCCCCGAAACCTGTTATTCCTTGAACAAACATGGACAATGCTGTCTCATCTCTTCTCCAGTCTCCCACGTAGGCTCAGATCCCTTTCTGTGCTTCCACTGTACGCGCACAAGTGGAACCACTCTATTACTCAGCCTCTTCTCCTTTCGATCGATGATTGTCACTGGTTGCTCCACATAATTGAGCCGTTCATCTACCTCGATATCATCCAGTGGGACAACCATATATTCGTCCGCCAAACATTTCATCAGATGAGATACGTGGAATATCAGGTGAATCCCACTTAGTTCCTCTGGTAGCTCCAAGCTATAAGCCACCATCTCCTACTCGAGCCATGACTCGGAAAGGCCCTATGTACCCCGAGCTCAACTTGCCCCGCTTCCTGAACCGAATGATATCTTTCCAAGGTGAGACTTCCAACATAACTCTATCACCCACCTGGAATTCAATCTGTCAACGTCTCTTATCGACATACAACTTCTGCCTATCCTTAGGTTTTCTACCTCGTGAACCTTCAATTGTCGGGTGCATAGGCTATAACCTTTCCTTCTACCTTAACACACCCCCAACCCCGATTAGGAAGCATCTGAATAAACCACCAGATCCTCACTCTCATCGGGTAATGACAGAGCGGGAGCTTGAATCAGTCTTGCCTTCAATTCATCGAACGCCTTCTCTTGAGTGATGATATCATTCGGTTCAGGAAGCGGGGAAAGTTGAGCTCGGGGTACATAAGGCCTTTCCGAGTCATGGCTCAAGTAGGAGATGGTGGCTTATAAGTTTCACATCTTTCCGGATCAACTTAGTTAGTGGAGAGGCGATCTTGGAGGAGTCTTGAGTGAATCTTTTGTAGTAGCCCGCCAAACCCAAGAAGCTACGAATCTCGGATGGCGTCTTAGAAAACTTCCATTGCATCACGGCTCCACCCTTGCCGGTTCCACCATAATCCCGTCGGGGTTCGCTACCTGACCCAAAACCGAACTTCGCGCAACCAGAATGCGCACTTGGAGAACTTTGGCATACAACTTCTCCCTTTTCAACGTCTCCATCACCTCTCGAATGTGATCGGCATACTCCTCCTCGCTCCTCAAATAAATCAGGATATCCTTAATAATCACCATCACTGATTTTCTAACATCGGCCGACACACTCGATTCATCTAATCCTTAAAAGCAGCTGGCGCATTGGTCAAACCAAAGACATAACGAGAAACTCATAGTGTCCATATTACGTGCGAAGAGCTGTTTTAGGAATATCCTGCTCCTTCACTTTCAATTGATGATAACCAGATCGAAGGTCTATCCTTGAAAACCAACTAGCACCCTAGGGCTGATCAAACAGATCATCAATTTTCGGTAGGGGTACCGATTCTTTACTGTCAGCTTATTGAACTCACCGTAGTCTGTACACATCCTCATACTACCATCTTTATTCTTCGCAAATAAGACCGGAACACCCCAAGGAGGGATACTCGGTCTAACGAACCCCTTATCAAACAGTTCTTGCCATTACTCCACCAATTCTCTTTTAGCTCAGCTGGAGCCAACCGATACGGTGCCTTAGCTACTGGTTGGGCACCTGGTATCAAGTCAATCTGAAACTCAATCTCACGGTCCCGTGACACTCCTGGTAGGTCTTCGGGAAACACATCTGGAAAGTCACACACAATCGGTACATCGGACAGTTGCGGTGTCGGCGCATCCACATCCTTTACGTAGGCCAAATAGGCACTACATCCACGCCTCATACACTTTCCCGCCACCGCCATTGAGATTACCCTCGGGATTGCCGTGACCCTGATCACCAAAAACCGTCACCGAACTCCCGTCAGGCTGTCAATCGGATCATCTTCTTGTGACACACAATGTTCGACTCGTATTCCGTCAACCAATCCATTCCTAGGTCTACATCGAAACCGCCTAAGGTCATCACGAATGGTCTAACTGAAAACTTATGACCTTCTAATTCCACGTCACGACCATCTATCGCATCAAAATCCTGGTAGAGTTACCTATGGCAGTTTCTACATCGAAGGGCTTATCAAACTTCTACTCCTAATGGGCAACTTAGCACAAAAGGCAGCAGAAATGAAACTCTTACTCGCACCAAAATCAACTAACACCGAAGTTAGAATTCGGTTTACTAGAAACAAACCTGACACAACACCGGGGTCCGTACTAGCCTTCCCCTAAGTCATCACGGAAGCTCTGCACTCGCCCCCTGCATTCCGGTTCTGGTCGTCTTCCTTGCTCCAGAACTCCCTGTCCTTGGTGCCTTGCAGTCCCTGCTTATGTGACCCCTTCCACTGCAGTTATAGCACCGTACCACCTCACACTCTCTTGCCACATGACCGGGCCTCCCACACTTGAAGCAGAGATTTGTTCCCCACCTACACTCTCCTATATGTCTATTCCCACAATTACCACACCTCTTTACCTCCATATTAGATGTGACCACACATCGGTCACCCACCCTCGCAGCCTTGTTATTTGGAATGAAACCCTCACTTTCAACCCGCTTTCCTTTCCAATTCTTGTCGCTGCTACCCTTCTTGTCCACTTCCATCACAGTTGATTCCTTCACCGCCCTAATTACCTCAGTCACCATAGACGGCAGAATCGTCTGCATCGCTAGTTGAACTCCCGCAACCACAGCCTCTTTCATTGCGATCCTCAGGTTAGCACTATCATCACCGCATTCCGGGTGATGGATTCCGGCTCTTCGAGTGCCATTCCAGAAGCCCTTGTCATGCTCCTCGTGACACGTGATCCAGCACCACGTCCACCACAACCTTCACCTGACACAACCTTCGAAGATCTACCACCGGCCATCCTCTAAACACACTGAAAGATTCAAATACTAACACAGTTATTCAAGGAACAACTTAGTTTATGTCAAGTATAGTAAGTCCCTAATTACAGTGGTCAGTTGTGATTAGCCACTTACTTTACTCTTCATACCCCGAGCATTACCTGTCCTGACTACATCAGTATCTAAATCTATCATCAACACATAACCCACATAACATGCGCACGTAATACCGATTCACTTTACAAAAATACCCGATGGCACGCAACTACTCAGATTGGCATTCCGTTCCCTTTCTGTCCTATTTTCAGTTTAAGTTAAGGTTTATTTTAAAATTTTACCCATTTCACTTAAACTTTGGCTCTGATACCAACTTGTAAGGCCCCGTTTCTGGAACGCCTACAGTTGGATCCTCATCGCACATAAAACATATAATTGCATTTATAGTTCATAAAACGTTGCAGCGGAAACATTAAACATCATTTTATCATAAAAACTTTTGCAACAAAATACATCGTTGTTCGATTACAAAATATTTGTTCTATTACACTACAAAAGTATTATGAATATGGATGCCATCCAAAATAAGCTGAGTAGTCGCCCCGTGCCATCCTCAGCAACATTACCTGCCAACTGGAAACACATAAAAAGTCAGCGTTGCTGAGTGAGTTCTAGTTTTATAATAAAACATACTTTACTTTCTTTTAAAACCGTTCGTTACTTTTGCATGATCACACATCATACGTACACATAGATAATATCTTTATTATCTTCATTCATTCATTCATTCATTCATTCCTTATATCTTTAATTGCGCATCGGATATCTTCCGTACCAATACCATATGCTACACCCCGAACTATTTAGCTACTGGGCCGAAGTCAATAAATGAACAGCTGAGCGTATGCCGCAGTACTAGAGGTAAGCGGTAGAGGTTCTATATAAATGGTCGATCACAGAGAAGGACCCCGATATCCAATACTTGCAAGACTTTCATTACTTTCCTCGTTCAATAATGCATGCATTCATCATGTTCCACTTTTCGTTATCTTCCACTTTACGTTACATAATACTTCATTTCATTCATTATCATAACACATAAAGCCACAGGAAAGGTAAACATACATCACAACAAGGAACATTAACATGCACAGTCATCACGTTATACAGGGTAACATCATACATACATAACATGCATCATGCATAAACATGCAACATCATCATCATTATGCCCTACATGTTCTCTAAGGCCTCAATCGTCACCTTACATGAACTTACGGGAACCTTTACGTCAAAACTTACATATGTGCTTTCTCCCGAAAGTCAGAAGTTAAACTACACTTCTCCTCGGGTGCAACA
Organism: Flaveria ramosissima; assembly: GCA_025215565.1. Lineage (NCBI taxonomy): Eukaryota > Viridiplantae > Streptophyta > Magnoliopsida > Asterales > Asteraceae > Flaveria > Flaveria ramosissima. The sequence goes on from CM046045.1 coordinate 9,561,158, forward strand.
ACCCTATTTGGGCGTATGGACTCCAGTCGCATGGCCTCCATGCGACTGGCCCTTCAATCGGGTGACTGGCCCTTCATTCGGGTGACTGGACCTTCATTCGGGTGACTGGCCCTTCATTCGGGTGACTGAACCTTCATTCGGGTGACTGGACCTTCATTCGGGTGACTGGACCTTCATTCGGGTGACTGGCCCTTCATTCGGGTGACTGGACCTTCATTCTCCCTCCAGTCGGCCGAATGGCCTTCATTCTCCCTCCAGTCGGCCGAATGGCCTTCATTCTCCCTCCAGTCGGCCGAATGGCCTTCATTCTCCCTCCAGTCAGCCGAATGGCCTTCATTCTCCCTCCAGTCGGCCGAATGGCCTTCATTCTCTCCTTCAGTCGTGTCCGGCCGAATGGCCTTCATTCTCCCTCCAGTCGGCCGAATGGCCTTCATTCTCCCTCCAGTCGGCCGAATGGCCTTCATTCTCCCTCCAGTCGGTCGCCTAGCCCTAGCTGATGCAGAATGCAGTTCATCCCGACTGCAGCCGAGGGTTTTTGGTCTCCAAACTCATCTAAACCCATTTTGAGCCCAAATCAACCATCCTAAACCTTAGGGATGCATACCACAACACCATTCAAGCACACACAAGCTCACAATCAAGACTCAAACGCATCATACACACACATACTCATACACAAACGGGTCAAGCATACACACACACGAAAACCCGATTACAGATGTGTTCCAGCCCCAAAATCGTTTGAAAACAAGTACAAGAGGGGTCCTAGAACTCACACAAACGTTCCCATCGAGTAGAGCTTCGATTTGACCCGCTACACGACGATTTCCACGCTCGAATCCACCCGAACCAAGCTTTTCTCCTCTTTTTCTCCTTCTCTCTCCTCTCCTCCCTTCTTGGCTAAAAAATGGCAAGAAAGGACGTGCTCTCCCCCTTTTATACTCCCATTCCTCGAAGGTTCTCTCGTTGGCGAGTTTGGTCCCTCGACTTTGGACTTTATTTCTTTTTCTTTATTCGCCCGCTTCAAAGGAAAATTTTCGGGCGTTACAAGGCAATTAGATTCTCAAATTTGAGTTAACATTTAATTAAAATTAAATACTAACTCTTAACTGTACGGTTACACATTCCCGACCGGGTCACACACGCAAACACAAGCTCAACGCAAATATAATGTATACATAACGCACTTATGGTATTTTATAAATACATGATTTCCTTCATAATATGTATTTATATAATACATGCTTATATATAATTTTTAAGGATTACACTTAGAGGTTGATGCAACTAAATAGCTCTCAGCATGCACATGTGAAGTACAAGGAAGTTACTTCGTAACATTTGATATAACTCAATAAGTTACACTAAGTATCATATCTTCCGAAGCCAAAATACCAAATCTTCCGTAGCCAAAGATGAAGTCTTCCGAAGCTTCAAAGACAAAGTCGTTCGAAGCCAAGAGACTGATTTCTTTCGAATACAGAGAAGACATACTTTTTCAGAATCACTTTTTGACAAAAGTTGAACCACTTTTCGCTGCCACCTCTGAATACTCAATAGCTTATATGAGTTTGTGAAAAAGTCCATACTTTTGTCAAATTGTAGATTAAGGTCTTGAGTGTGTAAATTTTTACTTTTATACTTTTATCATTTTTGTATTAGTTAAGGATGTGAGCTATGGCATGTCATACTCACTTGTCAAAAGGCAATCTGTCTTTTGACTTTACATTGATCTTGTTGTCTAGATTAGTGTTTCCAGCTAGCCTTCAAAGTGTGGCCGGCTGTAAGGATGTACTATAAAGTATCTCAACTACTTGTCATTTCATTTTAAGATTTGTAAATGCTGTGTAAGAACTTGAGAGCAATATACATCATTCTTGAAAACAATATTATTATGTTCTTGTTCTTGTTTTTTTATTTGTGTTCTTTGTTTCATCGTAAGCCAGTTCTCTATTTGATCTGTTAAGTGTTCTAACTCTCCTAACATTGTGAAACTGTTGCATTGACCACCTTCAACAGTCCTACATAATTACATAGCACTCATAATGCATGCATTTAGCCACATCGTATACTACATCCAACACACACCTATATAACATATGATACACACACTCTCATGCAATCTCTATATGCCATATGGAACACACAAATAACATAAATACAATATAGATCACACACATGAACATCAAGAATCAAACCAATGAAAAACACACCCACACTCATACACACAATGCATCATACATAACCACACACACCCATGCATAACCCTCACCAACTATCGGCTCAACCAATGGCAATCACAACCGAACACACACACAACCTGCAATATACATGATACATACCCACATGCACAACACATCATACCTATCCATTCACTAGCATAAGCCCTACTTCCCATGTTACCCTTGTCCGACCTCCACATACACACCAACATACATGTCTCGGCCCACCATGAATCATACACTCATCTTCATGAATAATTATAACACAAACATACAAACACACTTCTAAACCCATGCTAGATCACCCACCCATTCAAAAACATTAGCCAAGACAAGCACCGCAGACACACACAACCACGAAACCCCACCCCCCTCAGCTGCAAACATAATGCACAACACAATCGCCGACCACCCTATTCCACACACACACTGCACACCGCCAAACATAAACACATAATCATATGCCAATGATTGAAGGAAACACTCACACACCTAATGAAACTGTAATTGTAACGAACACGAGCAAGGAAACAAGAAAATAACCATACCGAACGTGGTTGTTTCGATTGGTTTCAACAGCTACCAAAGCGATGTTGATCGTCGAGATAGAGAGGGAGTAGCCGGAGATGATGTAGCCATTCAGGGAGGACCGCGGCAAGAGATATCAAACAAATGAGGGTTTCCGTGGGGGGTGGTGGTTTACTGTTGATATGAATCGGGATCATGGGGGAAGGCTAGAGTTATTTTATCTGAACAAAGTTTGGCATGCACCCCTCAAGTTTCAAGATTTGCAATCCGGCCCATCTAATAACTAAAACCCAATTCATTTTTAACGAAATTAACTTGAATCATGTAAATCAAGTTAAATAAATTGAGAAATTACGTAATAATGTTAGAGTAATGATAGTTGGATTGACGATGTTAACCTGAAAATGCAGGGTGTCACAGTTTAGCGTTACTATTTAGGTTTAGGTTTAAGGCTTAGGGTTTAACTTTAGAATTGTTTTCAAGAGAATAGTATAAACTTTTTTCTATACATTTGTAAAAAAATATTAAAAGAGTTTTTAGAAGTTAGAAATAAATAGAGTTCTTAGTAGCCCTTCCATACACACAGAGACAAACATATAGGGGAGAGATCCATTCAAAACCATATTATAATTAAAAACAAAACCAATATTTAACCATTAATCTCATTTTATTAAGAGCTTATACTAAAATTGACATGATTGTAAATATTATGAAATTTAAATGATATAGTTTTAATAAATAGGGGTATTTTAGGTAAAGATTGAAATTAAGTTTCTCTCTTCTAACCAACTAATCTTCTTCTATTTTTCTCTATTCTCTTATCTTTTTTTTATATACGTTTAGAAGTAATTAAAACAGGATGTGTTACATATACGTCACCTAAGATCAATGTGTTATTTATACATAAATCCAAGTTCAATTTGTCTATTGTCATAGTGTTATTATGCTACAGATATGTAACATTGTGTTACAAATCTGTAACCCATGTTTGTTTAGTGTTACATCGCTCTAACAAGGTTGCATCACGATTCATTACATAGTACTTGTAATCAAAGAAATAACGGAGTTATTATATTACATACTTAGTGTAATCAAGAAAAATAAAGAAAGAAAATTTGTACAAGCAAAAGTTATATATATGTAACATGCTAAGTCACATAGATATGAATTGAGTAAACTAAAAACATTTGATTGATGAATATTTTTATACTAATATTAAAAGTATTAATTAAGAAATACATTTGTGAAAACAAGAAGTACATACGAAAAATTCATTTCTAAATCCCGTCTTTCTTCAACTCTATCATTTTGTAGGTTGGGTCCCACCTCCATTGCATCCCCACCTGCTTTTAAATATGCTTGTTTTCTTTATGCTTTCTTGAAATATGGTTGTTTGAATTTCTTCTACAAACATAATAGTCCAATAATCTTATCAAATTAATAATTAAGCATGATATAAAATCTAGAATAATGAAATTATGATAATTATAAGATTTAAGATTAATAGTAATCAATGCACCTCAAACTCCTTTCCTATTTTCACAATCTCAAGAAAATATGGATCATGAGTTTTAAAAAATGGTCCATAGAATCTTACCTCCATATTTTAAGAGACATACATTAATGATTCTTTGTAGGATGTTGAAACTGAGAGCAAGAAGCAAAATAAATTCAGCTTTTCTTGTAGCCACATGCATGTGAAAGGTCATAAAAATGGTATGTGAAGTATGTATATGTAATAAAAGAGTTACATATAAGTAAGTATGGGGTTACATATACGTAACCATACTTTTACAATTGTATATCAAGGGGTTACATATATGTAAACCTTGTTTAATGCTAATTTTAGAAACATTATTTAATAGAAACAGAGTTGTATTTACATAAATCTATTGTTACTTATACATACATACAAACCTAAATACATATACACATACACATGCACACATACGCACATACATGCATACACACATATATACATACATATATACATACATACATACACACGTACATACGTACCTACGTACGTACATAGCACGTACGTACATAGAACGTACGTACATACTAGCATCACACATGATTTCAAAATCTTACGCTCAAACACCAAGTCTTTTTACCATGTAATGTCATTTCTCCAGGTTTAATACTAGTTGCATCTCCCAATACTACCCCAATTGCATAATACTAGTATCACATTCTAAATGTTTGTCTTCACTCTTGTTTCTTGTCCCAGATAGAGTCAAAAAAGATTAATGAGGCTCTAAAGGATGGAAGTTGGGTTGAAGCTATGCAAGAGAAGCTGCTTCAATTCAAAAGGCAAAAGGTTTAGAACCTATGTCCTCTTCCTCAAGGGAAGACTACCATAGGAACCAAATGGGTGTTCAGGAATAAGATGGATGATAGAGGACTTGTCATCAAGAACAAGGCAAGACTAGTTGTTCAAGGGTATACTCAAGAAGAATGAATTGTACACAGATGTTTTTGCTCCTGTAGCAAGACTTGAAGCTGTCAGGATATTCCTAGCTTTTGCATCCAAGAACTTCAAGGTCTACCAACTTGATGTCAAGTGTGTTTTTCTTTATGGGGTGATTGATGAAGAGGTGTATGTCAGACAACCATTTGGGTTTGCAGATCCTGATCATCCTAATTATGTCTGCAGGCTTGCTAAAGCTTTTTATGGGCTGCACTAAGCACCAAGGAAGTGGTATGAGACTCTATCTCAGTATCTCTGTCAGCATGGCTACAAAAGAGGTACTATTGATGGAACTCTCTTCATCAAAGGAACAGAAATGGCATGTAACTCTCATATTTTTGTTAAGTAAAAGGGTAAACTTCGTTAAGTTTATAAATGACCTTTTATGTCTTTTGTGAAACATTGAGGGTTTATTATGCTTCATAATTAATTTGGTGGTAACAATTAATTTAATAAATACAATAACATTATAAGTGTTATAATGTTTACTTAATATTATAAAACTTAACTTTAAGTAATAAAAATCTTAAAAAAATAATTGTGATTAAAATAATAATAACAATGTTATTGTTATTATTACTAATAATATTATTAATAACAATAATGTAAATGATAATAATATTAAAAATAATAAAGTTGTATAACTTTAAACTTGTAATTAATAAGTTTATTACATAAAATAATAACCTTTTAGAACTTCAGGGACTAATTTGTAATTAATTTTAACTTAATCAAAACTTTAAAATGTAAGTGGAAACTTCTAAAACCACAGGGACCATAAGTGTAAATAATTAAAACCCAACCCCCTCCCTTTCTTTCCCCGTTTTTTCCGGCGAACGGCCGGCGGTATCTCCGGCCAAGTCCGGCGACTCCCAAACCAACCCATAACCCTCGAATTTTGATGCCAAATCGATTCCATTCGCATCCTAAACCGATTTCGAACTTGATTATGCCATTTAATTGCCTTTACAAGCCGGTTAAGACCCCAAACAACCAAATAACCGATGCCATAAACTCGGTAACCGTTCGGGCATTAAACCTTAATAATACTCTAATTAAATGAACCATAATCGAACGTTTAACAAGTCTTAAGCTATTATCAATTGCAATTGCATCTGAAACAAACGTTAATCGCCCTCTCGATCTCACCTCAACCTCACCGCAAACCTGCAACCACCGTAGACCTCATCTCGAGTTCGATAACTCACAATTAACAGAGGGTTTCTCATCTTTAGAGTCATTAGAAGCTTCCTGTAGAAGGAATTCGATTATCAACAACGATTGCAACCTGAACCGGCTCCTCCACGGCCGCGACTTCTTCTTCATCGTTCCTAACATCATATCAAACCAAATCGGGTAATTGAACATATCCTCACACTCGTTTTCATATGGGCAATGAAAGCCCTAAGTTTATTTCATTAACAACACCAATACGATGTTCAATTTGATACAATTCGATTCTAGGGTTCCTATGAATTTGGGGGTTATTTGAGAGTGGGTTTATATTGATTTATTTGTAATCTAAACTAAATTCTGGGCTTTAGCCCAACCGGTTACCATCTCACATCAGAATGCAAGAGGTCACGGGTTCGAACCCGGCCTCCTGCATTTATTTTTTTAGGGGTTTATAGCCCAAAATAAATTACTGAAAATTCATAATTAATATAAATATTCTTTTTATAAACTTCTAATATTTTTAAAACCACTTAACGATTTTTCTAATAATATCTTAATATTTTTATTAATTGTTTTTTTAACAAATGATATAAATTCTTATAAAATAGACTTTAAATATTGTTTAATTACTAAATCATTATTGGCTCAAATAATACATTTTTATTATTTTCTTATAAGTTATACTAAAAATATTGTTTTAACTTACTAATCATCATTCGTTCAAATAATATATTTAAATTATTTTCCTTATAAAATAGACATCAAATATTGTTGTAACTCATTAAATCATTATTTGTTCGAATAACAAGTATATAATATTTAACATGAGGGTTATTTTGAAAGTTTATTTAAACTATACTTAGGCTTTGTTACACATGGTTTTTCTTTTTATTGAAATAATTAAATGGTGTATTACACTTCCATTTGCCTAAAAACGTGACCAAATGTATCATTTTAGTGGATTTAATTATTAAAACCCCAAGTGCCAAATTGGAACCCTAGTCCTCGTTAATTCGTTAAACTTCTTATAATAAAACTTTAATCTTGTAAATATATACATATTTAGGTACCTCGTGAAGGTTTACTTTGGAACGTCGCTTATTATTCATATTAACCATCTCTTATATACTTATTGAACATTGAGTTTTTTTTTGCCCCTTTTTACTTTATTCACACTATTTTGGGGTGAAACATGATACTTACATCGTACACTTGTAAACGTTTTGAGACTGTTGTAAGCACATGCAATTCAGTTATTATTTTGTCATGGTTATTTGTGTGCTGTAAGTGTTTATATGAGATACATAGTTTGTTTACAATCATTAACTATTGCTAGCCTGGCGACGTCTTAGATCTTTGGGCCTGACAAGCCTATTTGGTGCTAAAGTCGAGGTATTGCCGACTCCTAGGGGCCGTACGCTTGTGCACTAGGGAACCAAATACACTTAGCCTATCTTTTATACTTGTAATCAAGTCGAGGTTTGGTTGTAACAATATGTGTTCTATAACCTTACTAGCTTATAACCTACGACATGAATTGCTACTTGTAACCTTTTCATATTATGTATGAAAACTTTGGAAACTCACCAACTATTTATAGTTGACCTTTTATTTTTATCATGTTTCAGGAAACCCCCAAGTTTGAAGTGAATTTATGTTGCTGGCATATTCTAGGACTTGGACCTAGTTAATAAACAAAATGATTATGTTTGTTATTTCATGTTGAAACTTATTTCATTATTAAGACTTATGCTTGTAATGAAATTTTGAAACTTATGAATAATATATTTGCAATTTAAATATAGCATTATGTGGCTATGAACAATCTTAACCCTCACACCTCGACGTTTCCGCCGTCAAGGTTGGGGTGTGACAGATTGGTATCAGAGCCCATAACTATAGGGATTTAGGTTATTAGAAATGGTGACCTAGACTATAGTTGCATGAACCTCATAGAAAGATTCTTAGACCTTTGGGCTTACATGTTGTTTGCATGCTACATAATGCTATGCCTTTTGTGCAACTTGATGCCTTAGCATAGGATTGCCTTATGTATGCTTAAACCTTAGTTACTTGTCTCCCTAAACTTAACTTTGACTCTTTGACCCTCCCCGACAAATGAACTTCCTAAACTTATTCTCAACGACACGTGGAATCTACACTTATCGTCGTGGGTTCAATTCCTTAGACTCTATGTCTAATCTATAAAAATCTCATCAAGGTTTTGATTACATAAACCAAAGAAATTTGTGTGACACATAGACACCTGTATTCTGGATTTCCTGGCAAAAGGCCTTCGGGCTAAGGCAAGCATATCGTATAAATCTCCTTGTGAGACCAGTTATGCTTACCTGGGGATTTCTGGGATGAGTGATAAACTATGGTCAACATACACAAATCTCTATGGCAAATGGGTCAATTCACCTTGACGTGTCAACGATTCCAAATGGTAATGCGTTACCAAATGGAACCATCCTCTTTGTATCTTAAAAATCTTTGATTCCTTGAACTAGTATCACTTCATTCTCATCATACATAATGTTCCTGTTAATATCGAACCTATCCTACATTTCAACTTTTACGTTTAAACACCGTTACACGTTGAGCGTTTCATGTAACTATTTCTATATCGGGACCAACGTGAACATGGATCTTGATATACCCAAAGATATTGGGAGTCTAAACCGAATGGTCATCAAAAACTTTAAACCGTTACTTATGGTTTCCAAGTTTTCTTAAGGATGTGTCCCATAACTAAGAACATGCAATGCTATAGGTGAAATTCTTACATCTCGGGATACTTTGTCTAGGCAAAGTGTAAATGGTGATTTGACTCGATCATTGAATCCATTTACTTGACTCGAAACCCTTGAGATGAGTGATCACTTATAAGTACGCATGTCTTTAATAAGGTTATGGTTGACCTCATGACTTGAGGAGTTCATGTATTTCTTTCAAATGTAAATCGAATGTTCACATCTCGTCATGGTGTTGAATCACTGTTGTCATTGATTTAGTCTTCCTGATTTAAACCATTCAAGATTTGACCACCATCATAACTAATTCTGTTACCTCGAACTTTGACCTTAAATTTTGTAAGCATGATTTCCCTTTTGTTACATTAATGTAACCTGAATTTTCTGAATTTCTAATAGATATTCTCTTCCTTTCGTTGTTAAGACGAACTTCATACCGTTTGCCCGTGGGAGATGCAAGAGTTGCAAGTCAACCTATGACTAAGAACACTCGTATCTCCTAAATAATTCCAACTCATTAAAACAGGGGTGATCCCCTTACTTTGATGATTCTCTATTCGTTCGATAAATGGTTTCCAATCGCGTGTTTTATGAAATTTAATCCTCTGGATTGGGGTGATTACCTTATCTTGAGGATTGACTTCAATTATTTTCCTTGAAATGGCATTTCACAAATGACATGATCTCACCAAAATAGGATTGAAACCCGTACTTTGGTGACAATGTCAATCTTCGATTGTTTTCTTGCTATTATGAAATTCAATCATCAAGATAGGCGTGAATTCCATACCTTGATGATAATATCATCTTTATGAATTGTATTTGTTCAAATGAGACGACTTCATCAAAGTAGGAGTGAATTCTGGATTTGATGAAGAAGTTCATCTCGTTATATTTTGTTTTTGTAAAACTTCACCGTTAAGATAGGAGTGACTTCCCTTACCTTAATGGTGAGTTACCTCGTCTTATTTCTGTGGATCCTCAACAAGGAGTTGGGATCGAACTTTTAATTGGTAAGTTAGCGATCATACCTTGGGAATGCACCATCAAGTTAGGAGTGAAAACCGCACCTTGATGACTATTCTCATTTCTTGATCTCCAACTTACCAAGGTTTTAATCAAGTGACAAGAAACATGTAGTAACTTGAGGGGTGAACCAATGTCAGTGTTTGGACCTATCAAGCCAAAGCATGATTTCTGAACTTGAAAGGAGACCCGATCACTCTAGGTTAATTTTGATTCCGAGCTTGAGCATTTAAATTGATTTCTTTCCCTTTATCCTTATGATTTGATTTGATCTAGCTATATCGAACCATTTATTCCCCACTTATCAACTTTCATTTTGAGATATCATCAACACATGATTGTGTGATGGTAGTCTTCTTAAACAATCTTTCTACTAAATAAAGACATTATCAACTTGTGGTTATGTCTTTCTAGTCATACGAATGTTCTCGACTGTACTCATGGGTTGATGAACTGTGTATGCAAACTATACTTGGAAATTTGCTACCTTGCAAAATATAAGTACATTTCCTATTGTTCACGTCATTTCTTAAATCGTCTTTAATCCTTAACCATTGAAAATCATTAAAACACTATCTTGATTTCGATCAACGAGACTCGTTATTACTTACATTGTGACGCGGATATAAAGGTTCATAAACCTTCGTAACTTGTAGTCATGGGTTTGGCATGAAAGAAAAGACATAACTTGGTATATGTCCAAGTGTCTCACCTTCATATAGGACAACACCTAACCTTCGTGTTCCTGTGAATCTCCTGTTTTATTTCTCATCACCGAATGTCTCTTATTTTGGATGTCATACTGAAAATTGGTGCATAATAGACCAATTGACTAATCCCATATTGACTCATGTGAGATAATGAGTCAATAAATTGACTTGTATCTAACTCAAGAATTCGTATACCGTGGTATGGCGTTAAAACATCGATCGTTATTTTGGATGACCGGTTCCTTTTCTGCTTTTAATAATGTTCCCAACCATCGTCGTGAACTTGTTTCAAAATCTTCGCATATCGTATAATTCTTAGACCAATGATTGGTCAAATGAGAGATACATATTCATAAGATATGCGTTAAGACCGTTTCATATAGTGACGTTTGGGATTCTTAAATCCTGACGATTAATCTTTCTTATCATTGTTGGTCCTTTATTGATTTCTAGATATCAATTTACTACGAAATTACATTCTAGAAGTTGTGACTTATGAATCTAAGGTACCACGGTAGCTCGTTATCGTTTTTCAACGCTTTATCTCAAAACGTCTCGCGTTTATTATGCTGAGAATCTTGTAAGATTCCATAAGGTGAAGCGTTCCACCTGTAATCAAACGTCAAACACTGCTCGTTGAATACTCACTTTTCATTTCAATTCCTTTGTTCATTTAAGTTCATTCTTAATTTCGGGACGAAATTCTTTTAAGTTGGGGAGACTGTAACATCTCGTATTTTTGTTAAGTAAAAGGGTAACTTCGTTAAGTTTATAAAAGGACCTTTTATGTCTTTTGTGAAACATTGAGGGTTTATTATGCTTCATAATTAATTTGGTGGTTAACAAATTAATTTAATAAATAACAATAACATTATAAGTGTTATAATGTTTACTTAATATTATAAAACTTAACTTAAAGTAATAAAAATCTTAAAAAAATAATTGTGATTAAAATAATAATAACAATGTTATTGTTATTATTACTAATAATATTATTAATAACAATAATGTAAATGATAATAATATTAAAATAATAAAGTTATATAACTTTAAACTTGTAATTAATAAGTTTATTACATAAAATAATAACCTTTTAGAACTTCAGGGACTAATTTGTAATTAATTTTAACTTAATCAAAACTTTAAAATGTAAGTGGAAACTTCTAAAACCACAGGGACCATAAGTGTAAATAATTTAAAACCCAACCCCCCTCCCTTTCTTTCCCCGTTTTTCCGGCGAACGGCCGGCGGTATCTCCGGCCAAGTCCGGCGACTCCCAAACCAACCCATAACCCTCGAATTTTGATGCCAAATCGATTCCATTCGCATCCTAAACCGATTTCGAACTTGATTATGCCATTTAATTGCCTTTACAAGCCGGTTAAGACCCCAAACAACCAAATAACCGATGCCATAAACTCGGTAACCGTTCGGGCATTAAACCTTAATAATACTCTAATTAAATGAACCATAATCGAACGTTTAACAAGTCTTAAGCTATTATCAATTGCAATTGCATCTGAAACAAACGTTAATCGCCCTCTCGATCTCAACCTTCACCGCAAACCTGCAACCACCCGTAGACCTCATCTCGAGTTCGATAACTCACAATTAACAGAGGGTTTCTCATCTTTAGAGTCATTAGAAGCTTCCTGTAGAAGGAATTCGATTATCAACAACGATTGCAACCTGAACCGGCTCCTCCACGGCCGCGACTTCTTCTTCATCGTTCCTAACATCATATCAAACCAAATCGGGTAATTGAACATATCCTCACACTCGTTTTCATATGGGCAATGAAAGCCCTAAGCTTAATTTCATTAACAACACCAATACGATGTTCAATTTGATACAATTCGATTCTAGGGTTCCTATGAATTTGGGGGTTATTTGAGAGTGGGTTTATATTGATTTATTTGTAATCTAAACTAAATTCTGGGCTTTAGCCCAACCGGTTACCATCTCACATCAGAATGCAAGAGGTCACGGGTTCGAACCCGGCCTCCTGCATTTATTTTTTTTAGGGGTTTATAGCCCAAAATAAATTACTGAAAATTCATAATTAATATAAATATTCTTTTTATAAACTTCTAATATTTTTAAAACCACTTAACGATTTTTCTAATAATATCTTAATATTTTTATTAATTGTTTTTTTTAACAAATGATATAAATTCTTATAAAATAGACTTTAAATATTGTTTAATTACTAAATCATATTGGCTCAAATAAATATTTTTTATTATTTTCTTATAAGTTATACTAAAATATTGTTTTAACTTACTAATCATCATTCGTTCAAATAATATATTTAAATTATTTTCCTTATAAAATAGACATCAAATATTGTTGTAACTCATTAAATCATTATTTGTTCGAATAACAAGTATATAATATTAACATGAGGGTTATTTTGAAAGTTTATTTAAACTATACTTAGGCTTTGTTACACATGGTTTTTATTTTTATTGAAATAATTAAATGGTGTATTACACTTCAATTTGCCTAAAAACGTGACCAAATGTATCATTTTAGTGGATTTAATTATTAAAACCCCAAGTGCCAAATTGGAACCCTAGTCCTCGTTAATTCGTTAAACTTCTTATAATAAAACTTTAATCTTGTAAATATATACATATTTAGGTACCTCGTGAAGTGAAGGTTAATTTGGAACGTCGCTTATTATTCATATTAAACATCTTTATAGACTATTGAACATGTGAGTTTTCCTTGGCCCTTTTGACTTTATTCCACACTATTTTGTGGGTGAAACATGATACTTATACATCGTACACTTGTAAACGTTTGAGACTTGTAAGCACATGCAATTCATCTTATTATTTTGTCATGGTTTGTGTGTGTTGTAAGTGTTTATATGAGATACATAGTTTGTTTACAATCATTAACTATTGCTAGCCTGGCGACGTCTTAGATCTTTGGGCCTGACAAGCCTATTTGGTGCTAAAGTCGAGGTATTGCCGACTCCTAGGGGCCGTACGCTTGTGCACTAGGGAACCAAATACACTTAGCCAATCTTTTATACTTGTAATCAAGTCGAGGTTTGGTTGTAACGATATGTGTTCTATAACCTTACTAGCTTATAACCTATGACATGAATTGCTACTTGTAACCTTTTCATATTATGTATGAAAACCTTGGAAACTCACCAACTATTTATAGTTGACCTTTTATTTTTATCATGTTTCAGGAAAACCCCCAAGTTTGAAGTGAACTTATGTTGCTGGCATATTCTAGGACTTGGACCTAGTTAATAAACAAAATGATTATGTTCGTTATTTCATGTTGAAACTTATTTCATTATTGAGACTTATGCTTGTAATGAAATTTTGAAACTTATGAATAATTTATTTGCAATTTAAATATAGCATTATGTGGCTGTGAACAATCTTAACCCTCACACCTCGACGTTTCCGCCGTCAAGGTAGGGGTGTGACAGTCTGGGTACATGTTTCTATAATGATCAGGGCTTGCACACTCATAACAGACCCTGGCATTCCCGGCGGGGTTAACCGCGTTGACCGGTGCCACCAAATTCGGCACTATTCTGCAGTCTCTCGCTAGATGCCCCAGGCATACCCAGCACTGCATTCCTGGGGGATGATGATAGTTGCACCTGTCACATTTAGGGTGCGGCGCCACATACTCTCTCTTGCCTTGCGTCACGGCCACAAAATTCCTGGTTGTCTTGGCCTCTTTATCAAATTTCCCGGCACTCGACTGGCTCGTTTCCCCAACATCTTTTCTCTTCTATGCCCCTCTTCCTAACACCCCTGTTCTCACCATCTCATCAGTTTGAGCGCCACCCTTCAGAATTGCGCTCTAGATTGTATGAGGAGCAGCTGCTGTTACCATCGCCCGGATTTGAGGGGCAAGTCCCCAAATATACCTCTCGATCCTCTTTGATTCCGGAGTAACCAGATGTGGAACCAGTCTTGCCAACTCGTGGAATCGATCAGTGTAAGCTGCGTGCCCGGCCCCCACCATAGCATGATTCCAGAATTCATGCTCCAGTTTCTGCATCTCGTTGAGGGGGCAGTATTCCTCGGTGATCAATGCCTTTAATTCATCCCATGACATCTGCATTGCTGATTCTCTTCCCCTAGCTTGAACCTGGGTGTTCCACCAGGTTAGGGCCTTGCCCTGCAGTGAACATGTGGCATACTTGATTTTCTGGTTGTCGAGGCATTCACTGATATCAATCACTGCCTCCATTTTCTCAAGCCACCTGGTCAGGGCTATCGCTACAACTTTCCCATCAAATTCTTTCGGTTTGCACGCCACAAACTCCTTGTACGAACATCCCCTTCTAGTATTAACAACCCCACTCTCATTACCGGTTGTTCCACCATTTCCGGTTTCCTGATTACTTTCGTTCCCAGTCAGGTTCCCATCACCTACTTCAGTTTCAATCCCACCTTGACCTCTTTCTCCACCATCTTCGTTATCATTGTCACCATCCCCGTGGGGGTGGTGTTGCTGAAGTGCATCGCTCACTTGGGCCACTATAGTCGGAATCAGTGCGGCCAACTGTTGAGCGATCAGAGCTGCCATATCAGAGTCTCATGTTCCCTTATTATTTATAGCAGGACCAGCACTTTTTCTTGGTGCTCTACCTCTGCCTCTGCCTCTGCCTCTGCCCCTTGGGGCTTCACTCCCGCCACTATTGCTGCGGGTAACTCTTCCAGGCGGCATTTTCTAATCATAGAAGTAGTAAACATGTAAGTTTAAACCATTTCAAATTATAATTATATTGTCCACATCGTTCATCAAAGTCCAGCATTCCAAGTTAATATCACTCTTATAGTCACCACACATCACATGCAAGTCGTGTAGTTCTCACACCGTGAATTGATAATGTCTCAACAATAGTCCATCATATCAATTGTAAATCCATGTATAATCACATTTAGTCTAGAGAAGGTGTTCTATCTCTTCCTCTTTCGAGGTTTCAGACATAACCTCCTCAGGGTCAATCTCAATGTCTGAGGTCAAGCGCAATGGCATGATCTGTGAAGATCTCTTCGTGTTTAATACCCGAATTTGATAAACCAACTCGGTGCGCAGAGGGAACGGAAGATCCAATAGAAGCATCCCATAAGGAGCGAGCACAAGGGCTCTTCTCACAGGGTGAAAAGTTCACATAACAGATAGATAAACGAACAAGTAAAGAGGAACACATACACGAGATATAATATGCATACAGATCCTAGCATGCAAATCTACATGAAGGTTCCTAGGTTATAGTCTAGGTCAAGCGTATTGCCTAATTCTCTATCACCAATGACTCTGATACCAATCTGTCTCACCCCCGCTAAAAGCGGAAACACGGGGATGTAACGAGATCGGGATCGTCATAACACATGGTAAGCGATAGAGATGCAATATAATAAATGATGACAAGCGTGTCATGACGACACCCGACAACAAGGGGACTTGTGTCGTGTTTAGTCAATATTCACGACAACATATCCATAAGCATAAACATGTTAAATGATTCACACAAACAAAGAAGATAACATTGTAATGTATTTCCCACAACCCGGGAACAAGTATCAAAAGAATGTAATTGCATAATCAGGCTACAACATTGTTTCAAATGATTGTTTGTCAAATATGTTTAGTCCCAAAAGTGCATCCTATGGTCTCCACTAAGGCAGCACACCTAGATCCTCAATTAGCATGATCACCTGAAAAGATATGCTCAAAATGGTCAACAAAATTGTTGGTGAGCTCGCAGGTTTAAATAGTAAATAAGTAATTGATGTTTATAGTAAATGATGTGGAATACCGTGAATACAATTATAAGTAAGTAAAATCACATGACAATGAGCTTTGCAACCAAACCTAATGACGTACACAAAGATCTTGTCGGAATATACTCACCCAAGGGCCCGTTTCTGGCCACTGTTGGTACTAACTAGTATACCAACAAACAAGGGTGGGGGTGTCAACCCAGTAGTACTACCAATACCTATCCGCGGGTTCCCACACTGGAATTAAATAGTTGCAAAGAAAGTACCACACAGCGAACTCAAGCATGTATCAGGTAAGTACTCACAAAACAGTAACACGTTGATTCCAAGTATGTAAATTGTATGTAAATTGTACAGCATTGAAAATGGGTAAGCACACTTTTCCCCCATGTTTGTAAACGATTGAAATATTTTATAAGCATAAATAGGGGCCACGAAACTCACTTGTTAGGTGGTAAGTATGAATTATCAAGGTTTCCAAATGTCGTATGAAATGCACAGTCAAACACCTATTGACAGTTATTGTTAAGCATTATTAATATGTATAAAGCGCATAATAATGTTCGGTCGATTCGGGTTGTATCGGTTGGGTCGCGTGTAACACACACAATCAGACACACGTATTAGATCTTATGTAGATCCAAGTACTAGATATCGTCGCCATTGTTGATGATGTTTGAGTAAAAGTTCTATTGTTATTAGAGAAGTATTTGGTAAATATTAATAGCTACAAATCGGTTATTGATACTTGTAAAATGTTAAGTTGATTTGATTTGGAATAACAATAGTAAGTTTGATAGCGTTGACTTTAATCATTGTCATTAGCAATGGCAATCGTGTCGATGTCACCTTAACATCACACGACATACACACATCACACACAAGGAGAAACTCACACACAACAACTTCAGTCGCACGACAGAACCAGACGCATGACTCAACACTTCATTCGCACGAATCAACCCTCATTCGTACGATTGAACCTACATTCGTGTGACTGGCATTCAGTCGTACCACACAACACTCAATCGCACGATTCAACATCCATACGCACAAATCAACCTTCATTCGTACGAATCAGCTTCATTCGTACGATTGAACCTTCATTCGTGCGACTGGAATTCAATCGTGCGATTCACGCACAATCGCACACATTCATTCGCTCGCATGACTCAATCGCGCACACACACACAGTCGCACGACACACCCAGTCGCACAACTCAGTCACACGATTGACTCAGACGCATGACTCAGTCGCACGACTCACCCAGTCGCACGACTCAATCGCATGACAGCCCCAGTCGCCTGAATAAAAAGTCGCGACTGCAGGAGGTGCAGAGCAGCCTTCGGCTGCTCCGAGCACGAGTTTTACACAACAAGGACTTCCAGAAACACACTACAAACATACAAAAGCAAGAAGAACACGCAGAAAGACATCACACGCACCCACACGACCTTATGTGTTCGGGTTGAACCCGAACACCCGAAACCCTAGTTTGGACAGCCGTGAATAAGCAAGAAAAGGGACAAGCAAGGTCGTCTACCTGCTAGAATGGAGTAGACTCGGTTGTAGATGAAGTCTAGACGGTGAAAACGAGACCAAACGGGGCGGTTTTGGTGCAAGGAGGAGGAAGAAAGGTGTAGAAGAAGAATAAAGAAGGAGATGAAGTGAATGGGGGCTAGGGCTGGAAAATGGGGTTTATATACCCAGCCCAAGTTTGCAAAAATGTCAATTTTTGTCTCTGCACTTAACCCCCGAGTTTCCCAAATTTGTTTCGGTTGAAAACGACTTTATTAGGTTAGTTATATTAATAAAAATGTATTTAATGATATTTGTAACTTAAAAATGGTTTTATTAGTGACGTTAATATTATATAAAAATGGTGTATTTAGCGGTAATGATGATGAAAGTTTTAAAAGTTTTTAAAGATAGTATATGTTAATGATAAGAACACATGCATAAAGATGATAAAGCAAGTATAATATCCACACGAATAGTTTATAAAGATTAGGAATGAACGAGCGAAGAAAAGTTAACGAAAATCCATGTTAATTGACGGACCTTTTGGTGACGGATGTCACAGTAGTCAGGAGCATCTGACTTTTTATGGGCCAATCTTGTTACATCTATCCGCACAGAGAGGATACTCATTTTTAGGGGGAATCCATGTATAGAGAAATTGAAGACGCAATCAGAAAGTGATGATGTGAGCTGGTTTGTGATGATGAATCTGAGTGCACACTGATTTGGTTGAGATTGTCAGTTGTGGATTGTAACCCTCTACTTTTTGCCCAATACACTGTGTGAAGACGCCAGGAGAGCATAATGTCTATATATTGGGATATGCTGAATTTGAGGGGGAATTTCTGCAGGTGTTGATGTTAATCAGGTTAGCTTGTCTGAAGATTGAAGCAATGGAAAACTGTTCATGTCATTATCTGGAAAAATCAGTCATTTGGGGAATCTTTCTGCTATGATGGTGTTCTGCAAAGTAAACGAAAGCTATTGTGCCTAAATTCATTTTCAGGAATACTGTAGCAACCTGACGGATTGGCAACGTTGACTAATATGTTTTTTCATTTGATTCTATTGGAAACCAGAGCAAAGATTAACTGAAGATTGTAAGAGGTGTTATCTACTATTCGCAAGCAACGTCCAAGGGGGAATTTGTTGGAGCATATATTGTCATATATAGTGTGTCCGTCGCTTGAAGAATAGTCTAGGCTTAATGTAATACACCTGATATGTTTTAAACACATGAAACTGGGTCATTCGCAGGAGCATATGCGAATGAGACTCAGTCGTACGACTGAGCCATGCTAATGGACAAGTCGTGCGACTGAGAGATGCAATTGGGACATTTGTAAGACTGAACCATAAGTATGGTCCAGTCGTACGATTGAACCATACGCATGCTCCAGTCATACGATTGAACCATACGTATGGTCCAATCGCACGAATGGGCCCAGTCGCATCAAATATGGGCCGATGCCTATATATACCAATTTCAATGTGTAGAGAGATAAGGGTTTTTGAAAGGAGTCTGCCCGGGGCCTAGGTGCTGCCGGATGAGAGAGGAGATCATGCTCGATCTCCCCTTGCCAAGAGTGGTGAATATTATGTTGTAATGATCTTGTAATCATTAGGTTTTATCAATGAAACCATTTTATTATAGGTCGTGTTTATTGTTTGTCTCTTGGTTTTGATTTTGTTTCCTTCCGTCAAGAACATGCTCGGATGTCTACCGATCCAGCAACTTCATATCATCTAGGGTGTACCACCCCAAATTTAAGATGCTGTGGTGGGTAGCCGACCCACAACCTTGGAAGAAGCCATCACTATCACCGCTCAACTCACCGAGAATCATATACGAGCGGGCACCATGTCTGTGAAGGGTGCAAAGAAGGTGGAAAAGACGGCTACCGAGACTATTAAGGAGACCAAAGCTGAACCATCTTACAACAACAACAATAACAAGAAGCGCAAGTTCGCACCGGCGAGCAACTATGTTGTGGCTGCACCCAAACAACCCCAAAGACAACTTGTACCTATGGCTGCACCTGTGGCTCAAATACTTGTGGCTAGGGCCTTTGCTGGTCCTCAACCTATGTGCAACACCTGTAGGTACCATCATCCGGGGAACCAACCGTGCCGCATTTGTACCTTATGCGGTAAATATGGTCACTTGGTGGCGACTTGTCACCGTGCACCTAATAACGCCACGATGGTCACGAACTGTGTTTGCTACAACTGTGGGGAACCTCGTGGCCCACAATGTCCTCGTCTTGTGGGTAATGTTCCACAAGCCTGAGGACGTGCTTTCAACATCAATGCATATCAAGCACAAGCAAACAATGATGTGCTGAATGGTATGCTAACTTACCTTCAACTTTTATGACCTAAGTCTTTTCATGCGTTACATGTATCGTTAAATACCTTTAAAATTGAACAGGTATGTTCCTTATTAATAAAACTTATGCATACGTTCTATTTGACTCTGGAGCCGATAAGAGTTTTGTTTCGTTAGAGTTTGAACCCATTCTTCCTAAGCCACATACGAAACTAGAAAGACCTCTCACCGTTGAAGTCGGCGATGGAGAACCGATCACCGTAGATGTCATTATTCGTGATTGTATCTTAAGTCTTGACACGCACGATTTTCTTATCGATCTTATTCCCATGAAACTTGGAAGCTTTGACTTCATCATTGGTATGGATTGGTTAGCCAAACACCATGCCGAGATCATTTGTTTCGAGAAGTGCATTCGTATACCGTTACCTTCTGGGGATACATTGAAAGTGTTCGGTGAAAAATACTCCAAAGGACTTAAACTCATGTCTTGCACCCAAGCCCGAAAATGCTTAAGCAAGAACTATATGGCTTTCTTGGCTTACGTGGTCAACACGAAAGTCAAAGGGAAAGATCTTAAGGATGTCGCGATTGTACAAGACTTTCCTGAAGTATTTCCAGATGACCTTAGTGGTCTACCTCCCGTGCGTGAAGTTGAGTTTAAGATCGATTTAATACCGGGAGCAAACCCCGTGCCTAAGTCAGCATATCGACTTACACCATCAGAAATGCAAGAACTCTCTAGTCAACTTCAAGAACTATCCGAGAAGGGCTTCATTCGTCCTAGCTCTTCGCCTTGGGGTGCACCTGTTCTTTTCGTGAAGAACAAAGATGGATCATTTCGTATGTGCATCGACTATCATGAACTTAACAAGCTTACCATCAAGAATCGTTATCATATTCCTCGTATCGATGACTTGTTTGATCAACTTCAAGGAGCTTCTATATATTCGAAGATTGATCTACGATCTGGATATCATCAATTACGAGTCCATGATGATGATATCCTAAAGACCGCGTTCCGTACTTGATATGGGCACTATGAGTTCATGGTTATGCCTTTTGGTCTAACAAATGCTCCTGTTGTCTTCATGGATCTCATGAACCGAGTATGCAAGCCTTATCTAGACAAGTTTGTGATCGTCTTCATTGATGACATACTTATCTACTCCAAGTCCAACACCGATCATGAACTGCATTTACGACTAGTTCTTGAGTTATTGAAGAAAGAGCAATTGTACACGAAGTTCCCGAAGTGTGAATTCTGGCTTGAGGAAGTTCAATTTCTAGGACACGTGGTGAATAGCCAAGGAATTCATGTTGACCCTGCAAAGGTGGAAGCTGTGAAGAATTGGTGTGTTCCCACAACTCCAACCAAAGTCCGTTCTTTCCTTGGTTTTGCTGGATATTACCAGTGATTCATTGCCAATTTTTCGAGGATCGCGAAGCTGCTCAA